>LR990642.1:35312417-35397669 GCA_905147715.2 Xestia xanthographa
AACAGCGATTTTAAGATTTAATGTGGTGGACCTGAAATACCATCATCCCCTGTTGGGGTACGATGGGGTTGAAATGTCTAAAAATCAATATGGGTGTCGATTCCGAGAGTATCATTGGTGCTGATTACGAACATGGCATTTATTTTTAAATCCAAAATATGGTGGATTCGACTTCTAAACAGGATTATTGTTGATTTATTGTGATGATTGTGATAACGATGGTGGTGTTTGTGATAATGATTGTTATAGTGATAGTGATTGTGATTGGAATAGTGATGGTGATGGTTGTTGTGATAACGATGATGGTGATTATGATTGTGACAGTGATAATGATAATGATAGTGATGGTGATTGTGATAGCGATTGTGATGATTATAATTGTGATGATTATGAAATTTGGCACATAGATAGTTTATAATCCGGATTAACATGTAGGTTAGAATTTATCCCTTTAGTATGATCCCGTGGGACAGTTACCGAACTTCACGCGGGCGAAGCCGCGGGCAACAGCTAGTATTCAATAAATTCACAGTTGTTGATTTTGGCCATAATACTTCAATATCTGAATTACCACTACTAAAAATATGTAAACATGCTTCTACAGATCGATGTATCAGTAATACTACACCTCCATACGAATCCTGCCTATCCTTACGATATATTCTATAGCCAGTTATGTTAAAATCACTATCAGGTTCTAGCCACGTTTCGCTCAATGCTGCGATGTTATTTTTTTTCTTGACCTAATATTTGTTGTAATGCTAATGACTTGGGGCGAACACTTTGTGCATTCTGTACAGGTCACTATTAGGCACGTGGTAAAATAAAACAACACAGTTTGGTTTCAACGCGCACGTCTTACTCGCACGGCGGACAAGCAAAGAGTGTGCTGTCAGTGAAGCAACTCACTGACCGCACCCCCACTACTGCTCGCCCCACCAGTAAGTCGTGACGGTATTTATTTATACACTACATCTACCTTTTACAAAATTAGAAAATATAGCATTATTTCGTATAAGTATAATCAAATACAATTCATTTTATTTCAAGAACAATCATCAAATATTTTAATAATGGTCTGAAAAACAATCAACTTATTAATTTTCTTCACATACATTGTTATCGACGGTATCGTTATTTCCTGAAGATTTATCATCCTCATTTGTGCAAAATTCCCACTTTCCTTCAACTCTCTTCAAATGTACTATATTTCTACGAAACCGTTGTCCACTATCATCATTTACCAATTCGACATCGTTCCCTTCTTTATTTACCACTGTATGTGTCGTATCCTTGAATGTCGTGGACAACTTGTTTTCCTTTATTGTATTCTTGACATATACTTTTTCTCCAACATCTATACTAGATTCCGTCGCTTGCCTCTTCCTATCGGCATATTCCTTTCCTTTACTTTTCATTTCGCTATCCCTGTCACTAGCTCCTGGATCAGTAAATTCTATATCCACAACGGAAGGTAGTTTATCTCTAAACTGACGTCTGAAAAAGAGTTCTGCGGGAGTTTTACCTGTGACGGAGTGGGGGGTGCTATACATAGTGAGATATATGAGCAAATCTTCTTGCCAATTAGATTTTTCGCTTTGACTAATCCGTAAACGTTTCAATATACTACGGTTCTGCCTCTCAACTTCGCCATTTTGCTGAGGCCAATAGGGAATACTATGAAACAATTTTATACCAAATTCTTTGCAAAATCTTTCAAATTCTGAACTAACAAACTGCCGACCATTATCAGCGGTAACGCTTACAGGTGTGCCTAACCGAGAAAATACTTCTTTAAGCATGCTAATGGTGTGTGCAGAATCTATGTTTTTAGTAATTTTAATTTCTTTATATCTGCTATAATAGTCTATATGTCCGGTAGGTAAGGGTCCAAGATAATCTATTGTTATATCAATCCAGCGCTGTACTGGCAGTTCTATTCTGAGCATGGGGTTAGGAGGATTTGGAGCAGAAACCAGAGTGCAACCCTTACAAGCTCTAACACAATGTTCAGCATCTCTGTCAATTTTGGGCCACCACACTTTAGAACGTAGTCTCATTTTTATGGCTACAATGCCCGGGTGGCCTTCATGAGCAGCTGCTAAAACTCTTGACCTCAAACATGACGGGATAACTATTTTATTCCCACGCAACAGTAAATTGTCTTGAAAACAAAGTTCTTGTTCTAAGACCCTATAAGTATTGACACTCTGGTCCCAGCTATTGTTGTATATTCCATTCCTGACTAACTTCAGCTCTGAATCTCCCTCACAAGCTTGCCTTAACTCACGCAAAGTAATTGCTATAGGACGATATTGATCAACAACTAGGTTCAAATAATTATCATCATCAAAAGGCTGTGGAGACTTATTATCGGAACAAAGTCTTGACAGTGAGCCTGCAATATTTTTCTTGCCCGGGCTATAGACTATTTTAAAATTGTACGATTGTAGGCGCAGTACCCAACGCTCGATTCTCGCACACGGTTTAGAATCGGTTCCGAATATCACCTCTAACGGCTTGTGGTCACTAACAAGTTCAAAACTATCCTTTCCAAATAGGTACATATCAAAATGTTCCACTGCCCAAACCAACGCAAGAGCCTCCTTCTCGGTCTGACAGTACCGTTTCTCACGGTCTGTCAGACTCTTATTGCCATATGCAATTATTCGGGGACCATTAGTGCTATGTTGGACGAGCACAGCTCCCAAACCAACTGGACTAGCGTCGGCATAGACTTGGGTACGGTCAAGTGGATCATAGTACCCTAAAGTTTTGATTTGAGTCATGGCACGTTTCAACCCATCAAAAGCCTGTGTTTGTTTATCGTGCCAATAAGAGATGATATCCACACCTTTGCCTAGTTTTAGTCTTAGAAGTTCGCGCAAAGGTTCGGTCCATGTAGCTAAATTAGGGATCCATTTTCCTACATAATTTACTTTTAGAACCTGTAAGACTTGTTTGAGCCTTGCGCTATGTTCGGCCTCGTCGCTACCGTAAACGACTATGTCATCAATGAAATTAACGACTCCTGTACAAGGCAAGAGAACCCTTTCTAATTTTTTTTTAAAACATTTGGGAGCGCATGAGATTCCAAACATGAGACGCTTGTACACACAGCAAATTAGTTAGGTTTGCAGAGCACACCAATATAATGCTGGTGTGAGTAAAATCAACTGGTGTATTACTTCGCCTCACGTCTCACAATAAGTCAGCAAACACGCGTGTGTATGGCTAATCTTCGCTAAGATTGGCCGCCATGATTGAAAACGGTTAGGACTATTTTCAACCGACTTCCAAAAAAAGGAGGTTCTCAATTCGACTGTATTTTTTTTTTTTTTTTTTTTGTGTTTGTTACCTCAGAACTTCCGACTGGGTGAACCGATTTTGATGATTCTTTTTTTATTTGAAAGCTGGTGCTTCCCGTGTGGTCCGGTTTAAATTTTGTGAACATCTGATGCTGATCTTCGGAGATATACAATGGAACTCTTCAAAAATAGACGGCAAAAGTGCCGTGAATGTTGCAATCGCTTGGATGCTTATTGTTTATACAACATCATGACGTAACATCACGCCTGTATGCTCTGAGGGAGTAGGTAGATGTGTACAATACACCCAGATTTCGACAATTAGGTATGTTAAGTTGGTGCGATCGTGTTCCGCGTGCGCCTCAAATGACGTAACATCACGCCTGTATGCTCTGAGGGGATACGCAGATGTGTACAATACACCTAGATCTTGACAGTTCGTTCGTGTTCTGCGCGCGCCTCAAAGAGATGTCAGCAAAAGGGACTGTTCTTAAGGGATACTGCGACCCTGGAACACAAAGGGCTAAGAAGGATAATGGATGGGTTTTAGTCAGTAAAAGTCTGACACTCCTTTTCGCTCCGCCCAGAGCGGGAGGGGGTAATTTGATGATTTCCCATCCGAAAAAAAAAGGTATGCTAAGTTCCGTATATTGGGGATACGCCTATTCATCACCAGCCTATTAATGTTCCCACTACTGGGACTCTATAAGAGAGAATTTCGGGGCCCACGGATTGGTAGATGTCACATGTCTTAGAATTTTTTGGTTCTAGGACATGCTGGTTTCCTCACGATGTTTTCCTTCACCGTTTTGAGAGCAGTGGTGATGAAATAAATTACACAAAGTGATACTCCTGCCCGGGTTCGAACCCACGACTTGCTGTTCGTAAGTCAGGGCCGCCACCACTGGGCCACCGCTACTCACGCCTATTACCAGTCAAATAAATTCATAGCAAATATTTGTTTGGGAACAACTAAAAATGGTAAAATAAAAAACTTTTTTACAAAAAATAAAACCGACTTCAAAAAACACATAAAAGTGAAAAATAACTTTAGGTTCAGAAGTCGGTGACAAAAAAAAATCAATCAAACAAAAGTCACCGACTTCTGAAGCTAAAGTTATTTTTCACTTATATGTGTTTTTTGAAGTCGGTTTTATTTTTTTGTAGGCAAAGAATATTAAGCATAAATTTTACGTTGTTGCTAAGTGGTCTTGTGGCATAGGTGTATAAGTAATGGACTGGTAAATCAAATGTCGTAGGATCGAATCCCGCCACCATCATTGACTTTTTGCATTTTTTTAAAACATTTGTTGTCATTTTGTTGAATTTTTATTTTTCTATTTTAGCTGATAATAAGAAAAAAATATGGAAGCGAAAATTAAACAATTTGTAATAAGAAATCAACAATATTTATTGCCTAGGTTTTTATTATAATTATAATTACAAATTACAAAGTTTTGTGCATGACAAATATTCTAAGTCGGACAGGAAAAAACGTTATTTTTCATATTCAAGAAAGTAATTTAATTATCTCACTAACAATAACATCACTCACATAAAACAAATTACCCCTTGATATTTTTATTAATAGCCGATTGGTGCGCCTTTACTATCGGTATGCAACGCGCACACTTGGTAGCATCAGGTTATGTAAAACGTTCAAGTAACCTTCACTGGTATTGCGACCCCCTACCTGCACTAATTCACCAGGAACCATTGATGACATTCATCCCCAAAATCCCAAAGTAAAGCAGCCACTAGACCTGCATGGAAGAATATATATTTTTTTTATAGCGTTCACCATCTTTTCGCCACAATATTTTGCGACCGTCTCTGTCCGACTTAAAACATTTTTCATCGCTAAATATAACAACATTATTGCACCAATCGAAATCCAAATATTCTCTTGCGAAGCGTACCCGGTTTTGTCTGTGAATATCTGACAGTAATATTTTCTTGGCTGGCCTACGACATTTCACACCAGCTGCACGCAAGTGGTTCCGTACAGTTTGTAATTTCACGTCATGTTTAGTCGCCGTTAAACGAGTAGTGAAGAAGGGCTCAGCGATATGCGTTGCAACTATATCACGGTGCCGCGCATTGCCATCTGTGTATGCTATGGATTAGCCTTCGGTCCCGGTCGGCAAGGATCAATGCTTCCCGAGTCTGCATATCGATGGACCCACAATTGCACAGTCCTTCTCTGTGAACAATAATAAAATATTGTTACAAAAAACAACAATCAATAACATGTGGATTATATAAACATTATTATTAATCTTCTAAACATATTAATAACATTTTGTTACTTACCGATATCTTTAAACGCCTCGCAATTTCACTAATTGAAACGTTTTGCTCACGCAAAATAATAATCTCAGCTCTTAAAAGTGTAGTTAAGTGATTCATAATGATTAACAAATAAAAGCACTGCTCAAAACACGCAGGGTATAATGTCTAAAAACGTAACGTAAGCCCGATAGTCAATAACATTATGACGATGAACCTACTAACTTACACATGATTTGTCATTTTTAGAGGGTAGACCTCAAATAAATTCTAACTCAAATATAAAGAAGACTTGCCAATATTGAAGCAATGAATTGAACAAACAAATGTAAAACGTTTCATTAAAACATACAAAAACACCGATGTGTTGGCAGTCGGATTCGAACTTACGGCGCCAGGCGCTGGCGGCGTAAGATACTGTTTACCGCACGCTCGACCATTGCGCCACGGAGAAGATTGTTAAGTTGGCTAAATTTATGCTTCATATTCCATGCAACATCAAGTGACAAGAAATTGCAAGTGTGTGGGTGGACAACGGGTTATTGTGAAGCGCAAACACTAATAAATAGGTGAAACCAGACAGCCGTTGACTTTACGCACACCAATAACTTTGTAAGTGTGCCCTGCAAACCGAACTAGTTTGCAGTGTGTACCTAAATAATCCTTGGCTACAAATAAATGTCGTAATCTGTCTACTGTCTTCACTTATCTCTAGTTGGTGAAATGAATTCTTTAAATCTAGTTTGGAGAATACTTTAGCATTTCTAAACTTTGGAATTAATTGTTCCATAGTAGGCAAAGGATGCTTTTCCCTTATGATAGCTCGATTTGCTCTCTTCATGTCTACACAGATGCGGACATCGCCATCCGCTTTTAAAACAGGTACCAATGGAGAAATCCAGTCAGATGGGCTATTAACTGGCTCGATAACGTCTAACTCAACAAGCTCTTGGATTTTTTTATTAATTTTAGACTCTAGCGGGACAGGGACTCTTCGACAAGGTTGAGCAACTGGTACCTCTGGAGCCCCAAGTTAATAACGGTAAACTTCCCTCCCGCCCCACCGTCGCAGCCGCAGTTACGTCATCGCATGAATCATCTGACACCACTCAGTAAAACACTTATCGCTCGAGTTCTTCTAATCCTTATCTCATACCGTAAACATTGTCGTAATCGTTAAGACACAGACCGTGTTTTATAATATAAACAACACTTGTAAAACCACTTCAGAATTAAAAACATGAGTTATAACATAGATGACATTGGAGAATTTACCTGTGGTCGTATCTTTTTTTTTTTGGAAGAACTACTGATTCAATTTACACGAAACCTTAGAACTAATGTAACAAATACACAAGTAACCTAATACATCTAAATATTTAAAAGAAGAAACTGACTGACTGACTGACTGATTGACTGACTGACTGACTGACTGACTCATCTATCAACGCGCAGCCCAAACCGCTGGGTCTACAGATTCCAAATTTGGCAAGTAGGTTCCTTATGTGGTCTAGGGGTGCACTAAGAAAGGATTTTTCAAAATTCACCCCCTAAGAGGGTTAAACGGGGCTCCAAATTTTGTATGGGGAAACAAGATTAGTTAGTCTATTTTATTCGAAACTTTACGGGAGTGCTCCTATTGATAAATGAGTAAAAAAGGGTTTCAGGATTTTTCAGAATTCAACCCCTAAGAGGAGGAAAAGGGGTGACAAAGTCTAAAAATCAATGCACAGCCCAAACCGCTGAGTCTAGAGATTCCAAATTTGGCACATTGGTTCCTTATGTGGTCTAGGGGTGCACTAACGAAGGATTTTGCAAAATTCATCCCCTAAGGGGGTTAAACGGGGCTCCAAAGTTTGTATGGGGAAACAAGATTAGTTTAACTATTTTATTCGAAACTTCACAGGAGTGCTCCTGTTGATAAATGAGTAGAAACGGGTTTCAGGTTTTTTCAGAATTCAACCCCTAAAAGGGGAAAATGGGGTGGCAAAGTATAAAAATCAATGCACAGCCCAAACCACTGAGTCTGGTGATTCTAAATTTAGCACATAGGATCTTTATGGGGTTTAGGGGTGCATTAAGAGAGGATTTTTTAATATTAACCCCCTAAGGGGTTGAAACGGAGGTCCAAAGATTACATGGGGAAATAAGATTAGTTAGACTACTTTATTCAAAACTTAACAGGAGTACTCCTATCGATAAATGAGTTATAATTTGTGTTTCAGATTTTTTCAGAATTCAACGCCTAAAGGGGGAAATGGGGTAACAAAGCCTGAAATTCAACATAGGTATTGTTTGTATGGTGAATTGGGTCGGGTGTATTACAAAAACCACGATTTTAAGATTTAATGTGGCGGACCTGAATAACCATCATTCCCTGTTGGGGTGCGATGGAGTTGAAATGTCTAAAAATCAATATGGGTGTTGAAACCGAGATTATCAGGGGTGCTGATGTCGAAAATGGCATTTATTTTGAGATCCAGAAGATAGCGGATTCAACTTCTGTACAGGGTTATTGTTGATTTATTGTGATGATTGTGATAACAATGATGATGATTGTTATATTGATGATGTTGATTGTGATGATGATGATTGTGATTACGATGATAATGAGTTTGATAACGATGATGGTGATTGTGATAGTGATTGTGATAGTGATGGCGATGGTTGTGATAACGAGGATGGAGATTGTGATGATGATGATTATGATTAAGATGATAATGATTGTGATAACAATGATGGTGATTGTGATAGTGATTTGATTGTGATTGTGATGGTGATGGTGATTGTGATAGTGACGGTGATTGTGATGGTGATAGCCATGGTGATCGTGATTTTGTCAGTGATAGTAATGGTGATTGTGATAGTGATGGTGATTGTGATAGTGACTGTGGTTGTGATAGTGATGGCGATTGTGATCATGATGATTGTGATTAAGATGATAATGATTGAGATTATGATGATAGTGATTGTGATTACGATGATAATGATTGTGATGACGAGAATGGAGATTGTGATGATGATGATTGTGATTACGATGATAGTGGTTGTGATTACGATAATAATTCAAATTCAAATTCAAATCATTTATTTCAGACAGGAGTCCATAGGGTTAGTATAACAAAATTACTTAAAAAACTAGTGTTAGTAATAAAAATAAGAAATCGCTTAACTGGTGTGGATCCTCATCCAGTGGCGCAGCAAAGGGGAGTCCCACCGATCTAGGAACACGCTCAGGAGACTATTAGTGGCGGTACGCAGCCGGCCGGCCATGGATGCGGTCCTTTTTCTAATTATGGCGTAAAAGTCATCAGTATGCGCCTCCGCAAACATGACAGACCAGGTTTTAATGATTGTTAAAATGATGATAGTGATTGTGATTGTGATGATGATTGTGATGGTGATTGTGATGGTGATTGTGATGGTGATTGTGATGGTGATTGTGATGGTGATTGTGATGGTGATTGTGATGGTGATTGTGATGGTGATTGTGATGGTGATTGTGATGGTGATAGTGATGGTGATTATGATTGTGATAGTGATGGAGATTGTGATTGTAATAACTATGATAATGATTGTGATTACGATGATAATGATTGTGATTGTGATTGTGATGGTGATTGTAATGGTGATGTGACGGTGATTGTGATGGTGATTGTGATAGTGATAGTGATAGTGATGGTGATTGTGATAATGATCGTGGTTGTGATAGTGTTGGCGATTGTGATGATGATGATTGTGATTACGATGATAATGATTGTTAAAATAATGATAGTGATTGTGATAGTGATTGTGATCGAGATTGTGATTTTGATGGTGATTGTGATGGTGATCGTGATGGTGATTGTGATGGTGATTGTGATGGTGATTGTGATGGTAATTGTAATGGTGATTGTGATTGTGCTGATGATTGTGATGGTGATTGCGATGATGATTGTGATAATGATTGTGATAATGATGGTGGATGTGATAGTGATGGTGATTGTGATGGTGACTGTGATAGTGATGGTGATTGTGATAATGATGGTGGTTGTGATAGTGATGGTGATTGTGATAATGATGGTGGTTGTGATAGTGATGGTGATTATGATGATAATAATAAATAGTGATGATTATGAAATTTGGCACATGGATAGTTTATAACCTAAATTAACATGTAGGACACTATTTATTCCTTTAGTATGATTCAGTGGGACAATTACCGCACTGCACGCGGGCGAAGCCGCGGGCAACAGCTAGTACCACATAAGATATTTGGAGAGGCAACTTTTTATGCGAATTTATGCTGAATGAAATCGTGATCATCAATATGAAAGTCATCTGCCGCATCCATGAAGGAATCCAAAGTTACAGCATGTCAAAGTTTTCCCCCATTTCCGGAGCAGCTTAAGGCTCCTGCTGTGCTATAGTAAAACTTTTATCTAAATATATAAAAGAAGAAACTGACTGACTGACTCATCTATCAACGCACAGCCCTAACCGCTGGGTCTACAGATTCCAAATTTGGCACATTGGTTCCATATGTGGTCTAAGGGTGCACTAAGAAAAGATTTTTCAAAATTCACCTCCTAAGGGGGTTAAACGGGGCTCCAAAGTTTGTATGGGGAAACAAGAGTAGTTTAACTATTTTATTCGGAACTTCACAGGAGTGCTCCTATGGATAAATGAGTAGAAAAGGGTTTCACGTTTTTTCAGAATTCAACCCCTAAGAGTGAATGGGGTGGCAAAGTATAAAAATCAATGCACAGCCCAAACCGCTGAGTCTAGAGATTCCAAATTTGGCACATAGGTTCTTTAAGAGGTTTAGGGGTGCAATAAAAAAGGATTTTTCAAAATTCACCACCTAAAGGGTTGAAACGTGGGTCCAAAGATTACATGGGAAAATAAGATTAGTTAGACTACTTTATTCGAAACTTATTAGGAGTACTCCTATCGATAAATGAGTTAACATTTGTGTTTCAGGTTTTTTCAGAATTCAACCCCTACAGGGAGACATGGGGTAACAAAGCCTAAAATTCAACATAGGTATTGTTTGTATGGTGAATTGGGTCGGACTCGGGTGTATTACAAAAACAACGATTTTAAGATTTTATGTGGCTAACCTGAAATACTATCATTCCCTGTTGGGGTGCGATAGGGTTGAAACGTCTAAAAGTCAATATGAGTGTCGATACCGAGATTATCAGGGGTGCTGATTACGAAAATGGCATTTATTTTGAGATCCAGAAGATGGCGGATTTGACTTCTATACAGGGTTATTGTTGATTCATTGTTGATTTATTGTGATGTTTGTGATAACGATGATGATGATTGTGATGGTGATGATTGTGATTACGATGATAATGATTGTGATTACAATGATGATGATTGTGATGATGATTTTGATTACGATGATAATGATTGTTATAACGATGATGGTGATTGTGATAGTGATAACTATGATAATTATTGTGATTACGATGATAATGAGTTTGTTAACGATGATGGGGATTGTGATTGTGACAGTGATAATGATGAAGATGATTGTGATTACGAGGATAAGGATTGTGATAACGAGGTTAGTGATTATGTTAGTGATTGTGATGGTGATTGTGATGGTGATTGTGATGGTGATTCTGATAATGATTGTGGTTGTGATAATGATGGTGATTGTGATCATAATGATTGTGATTACTATGATTATGATTGTGATAACGAGGATGGAGATTATGACGATGATGATTGTGATTACGATGATAATGGTTGTGATTACGATGATAATGATGATAGTGATTGTGTTCGTGATTGTGATGGTGATGGTGATTGTGATAGTGACGGTGATTGTGATGGTGATTTTGATAGTAATTGTGATTGTGATGGTGGTGGTAAGTGTGATATAATTATGGTAGTTGTGATAGTAATGGTGATTGTGATAATGACGGTGACTGTGATAGTGATGGTGATTGTGATAATGATTGTGATAATTATGGTGGTTGTGATAGTGATGGTGATTGTGATAATGATGGTGGTTGTGATAATGATGGTGGTTGTGATAGTGATGGTGATTGTGACGATAATAATAAATTGAGATGATTATGAAATTTAGCACATGATAGTTTATAACCTGGATTAACATGTAGGACACCATTTATTCCTTTAGTATGATTCAGTGGGACAGTTACCGAACTGCACGCGGGCGAAGCCGCGGGCAACAGCTAGTAATTCATATAAGAGTCATACTGATACATTCGTAGCAGATTATAACTAGTTTCCAACAAAAAGTTTGTTTACGGCGAACTGTCATTCTATTGTCATTGACCTTCATTTGAAAATACTTGAAATTATAAAAAATGAATATTTATGCTTCGAATAAGTGGAAATATTGAATTATCACTAATTCTTACCTTGTTAGTACTGTTTCCAAGACCATATTTCATTTTAGAACAGTCAAATTCACATTTTCAATTGTTCACTCCATGTTGACAAAAAAATCGTTCAACGAAAATTTTGTTGGCTCAAAAAATACTTTTGGGATATTTTTCTACCTAATTTTTTTGCTACAAAGTAGCATTATACCATAATAAGGTAATAAACATTCACTTCGCAAAGTTTTCAAGCACTTAACTAACAAAAACACATTATAAACCACTTGACTGTCACAATGACCGAATCGATCGAATCAATAGACTAAATCCTGTATTAAAAAATAAAACTAACTTTATAAAATACTCTTCGCAATATAGAAAAATTATAAGGCTCACACAAAAAGCTCAAAATGATTACTTTATAAAAACCTCGAAGAATAAGTCGAAAGCTACATGGCAAATTGTCAATCGACCTAAAAATAATTCTCCTAAAGAACAAATAATGACCATTAATAAATGTAACCAGACCTTTTCAAAACCTATTGACATTGCAAATGCATTTAATAATTATTTTATAGATGACATTGAGAATAATATTAAAACTGACATGGAATTCGACAATAAATTCGTTAATCTGACAAGCCAATCAATGTTTATGCAGCCGGTTCTAACAAACGACATGATTTCGGCTATAAGATCACTTAAAAATACAAGTACTGTAGGATTTGACGGTATGTCAACACAGGTGATAAAATTTGTAAATGAACTTTTAGCACCCGTATTAGCGCATATTATGAACCTTTGCATTGTTGACGGGGTTTATACTGATGACTTGTAGAAAGTTATTATTAAACCACTTCATAAAAAAGATAATAAAACTGATATGAAGAACTATAGGCCAATAGCTAAAATTTCTGTATTTTCCAAGATTTTCGAAAAAAATATTTATAAGTGTCTGTATAGCTATCTCAACAAATTTAACTTATTATGCAAGGAACAATATGGCTTTAGAAAGAATACCACGATCAACATGGATATTTTTAATTTTTTGCGTAGCACTATGTTGGCAGTAGACCAAAAAGCTCATATTTGTGCTATCTACACAGATATGACCAAAGCCTTCGATTACGTAAAGCACGACGTCTTGTTGGACAAACTGCGTAGCTACGGTATCAGAGGTAACATTTTAAAACTACTCGAATCCTATCTCTACAACAGAATGCAATGTACAGAGATTGCAAGAATATGTGAAAAAACAAAATTTGAAAAGAGTTTTTTATCTCCATCTAGATTAATAAAGTTTGGTGTCCCACAGGGTAGCGTCCTTGGGCCACCTCTTTTCTTGATCTATATAAACGATCTGCCAAAGGTGACTCAACATCAAATGGTTATGTTTGCAGACGACAGTACTGTCATAGTAAAATGTATTGATCGCAATATTTATCAAGTTGACATAAATAATACACTATCTGACATAATTAATTGGCTTAGTAAAAATAATTTAGTTATTATGTAACGTTGTTAGTTCATAATTGATAAAACGTAAACAAATAAAACAGAAGTCATTTTAATATCGTTTACCAGCCGACCAAATCACCTGATCGCGCCTGTACTTTTGTCTCACTCGCTCGCGTTCCTAAAACCAGTTTTTTTCCCACTCCATCATTCTCCGCGCGCCGCGAGCGTCGACCACGCTCGCATGCCTGCAGAGGCCAGTCGTCATTTACGCGCGGTCAGTCTACACACATATTAGACGACATATGCGCAGCCTCGCGAATTATACTTTGATTGGACTACTGAATTTCCAAAACTTTTTTTAATAATTTTACTTTTTAAAAAGTTCTATAAAGGAACCATAACTTCAGTGTGTAATTCCCCATATCGGGTAAGTGGCTAAGTGTTGACAAATTCACGCAGTGCTTGTTTCTAAATGTCATGTCAAGGTCAATGATGTGCAAAATTATTTCATCATCTTTTTCATAGACATCATTTTAGCTACTATTTCAACTATTGTACTCAAACCTTAATTGCTACATCAATGTTTTATGTAGGTATGTGTAAATATTAATTTAAAAGTGCTTCACACCTTTTTTTTCTCTTTTCTCTTTTTCTCTGTAAACTCCGCTTCTGAAGGTGACCTCTACACACATACGCCCTAAGCGCAATAGTACCCATCCCTACGCTTGCGCTTACGCTGCTGTGGTCACCGTCAGGAGAGGATAAGCAGAGAACCCTACGCTTACCACTGGACATAAATTCCAGGGACCAAAGTTCGGGATTTTCTTCCTCCGGGGTTAACCCGTGTGTGCCGTTGCTGCGTCACCTGGTGCCGACACTCGCAACTGACGAGTCGGTTCCACCGGCATCCGGCATCCAACGACGGCGACGCCTCTACGGGCATCCGGCACCGCTACCACCTACCCTGTGGGTCCTGCATCCTGCTCCTCGGCTCCAGCGTCCATACAGCTACGCGCAAGCCAGGGCAGTACTTGACGCGCCTACCTCCATATGTCGAAAAAAACTTATGACGGGCCTTAGTAATCCGCGACCTATATTTAATAAATTATTTTTTTTATGAAAGTGTTGGTGAATTTTGTTCAAACCTATTAGGGTTCCATATTCCCACGCCTCATTGGCGCCCATATCGTGGTTTTTTCATGGTCATACGTTTTTTTTCTGTTTTATGGAGGTAGTGGTGTTTTTCGGTGTTTTGTGTGTTTTGTGTTTCGTTGTTTTTTGTAATAACGCTTTGTTCTTTTTTTTATTTCGTGTGCAGCAACTGGTGTGAAGAGTTAAGTTTAGTTTTGTTTTTAATTTGCCTGATATACAGGGTGTTTTTTTATATACCGGGTGCGGACTTAGTTTTTTTATTTTTTTTTCTTGAATACCGTGTATTCAACATTTTGTAGTAGTAGAGCTTATAGTAACGGCTCGCCCCGGGGAAGTACTACCCTCATTCCTTTTTTTCTTCCGGTAAGCAGTTTTTGCTGTGTGCTGGTTGAAGGGTTTGAGTGCCGGGTGTAAGTACTGGCTAACTTATAGACATTATCATCTTTGTCTTATGTCGACACTTAAATTACTGTAAAGTGTCTACATTTTTTTTTTTGGTTTTGTATACAGGGTGATTAAATTTAGTTTTGTATAATTTTAATCTTTGTGAATTTTTTACTGTTAAACGCCTAAATTAGGATCGTTAGATCAATTTTCAATCTTTTTGTAATTTACTTGTACCCTCACACCAGTTGCAAAACATATTTTTTTTAGTTTTACGCTTTTCTTGTTTTTTTTGTTGCATCGTAACTAAAGTGTACGTTACAGAAATTTATTAAGTTCGGAGTGCTTAATAAGTACAGTCATGCTCAAAAACTTGTAACTGTCTTGTTGTACAGTCAGCGCACGATATAAGTTGCAAAATTTTTTTTACATTACATTAAATTTTGAACTCGATATCTTTTAACCGTTACTTATTGACGTTGCTTAATTCTTAGGTACGGTCAGAAAAAAAGTTTTCTTTTTAACAAAGTTTTTTTTTCTCACTCTAGCTAGTTTTATTTAATTCTGCGTACACATTAGTTGCAAATTTTATTATTTTGCATTTTTTTTATTTTTTTATTTTTAGTTACCAAATTTCTTTTTTTTTTTTTGCTAGCTTTACATAAGTGGAAAAAACAACAATACGTTACTTAAATTTAACTTAAAATTGTAACAGACGGAGTATTTAGTACTTATTTGTTTATTTCACTATACGGAATTGTTCAACACTTACCCACACTTCTAAAAAAAAAAAATTTTTTTTTTCTTCTTTGCAATCAATTTAAATTATTGTTATAATGGCTTATCCCGTGAAGTTCATGTCACTTCAAAAGTCTGAGCTTGAGTATGAAGTTGCTATTAAGGGTGAATCACCAGCTGCCACAGTGCAGGAGTTGCGCAAACTAGTAACTAAGTGTGGACTATTATTTCCTACAGGGGATATTCACACTAGTCTCTTGAACTAACGCACGACCTGAATGGTGTGCTGGATGTTCTTGAGAAGGTTAACGTCATTTTAGAATCGACGTCATTACTGCAATACATTGCTGCGTACTCAAAATTTCCTTAATCATTTATATCTCCGGCTTAGCCGCATTCCATGTGATGATAAATTTAAGGAAGACTATGGGCAATGTGTTACCCTTTTCAGGAAGGCCACAATAAGGCTTACGTACACAAGTCTAGTCTAATAGTAACTTACATAAATTGCTTACTCTAAATATAACAATAACTCTTAGAATTAAAAACTACCCTATACCTAGTACCTTATTATCAAAAATAAAATCAAATAGCATTTTTTTTTCTCTCCCCTATATTTTGATATAATATTATTTTGAATTTTTCACATTTAGTTTTGATTTTACGAATCAAGATTTGCATTCCCTCTCGCATATATTCCACCTTCTATTGGAACACTTATTGGTAAGGTATCTAGTTAGAGAAAAACAAGATACCTATATTTTTATGTTATAGTGCGTCAGTTATGTTGGTATCGTTAGAATACAATAACTGCTGCTAGTTTATGTTAGCGAGAAGTATGAAAGATGACTTATAAAAGGTAAACCTATAGTAACTCAAGTTCTTGATGCGGATTTTTATTCATTTTAAGAGATGACAAAAATCCTTGATTGCGCGCGGGGGTATTGTAACGTTGTTAGTTCATAATTGATAAAACGTAAACAAATAAAACAGAAGTCATTTTAATATCGTTTACCAGCCGACCAAATCACCTGATCGCGCCTGTACTTTTGTCTCACTCGCTCGCGTTCCTAAAACCAGTTTTTTTCCCACTCCATCATTCTCCGCGCGCCGCGAGCGTCGACCACGCTCGCATGCCTGCAGAGGCCAGTCGTCATTTACGCGCGGTCAGTCTACACACATATTAGACGACATATGCGCAGCCTCGCGAATTATACTTTGATTGGACTACTGAATTTCCAAAACTTTTTTTAATAATTTTACTTTTTAAAAAGTTCTATAAAGGAACCATAACTTCAGTGTGTAATTCCCCATATCGGGTAAGTGGCTAAGTGTTGACAAATTCACGCAGTGCTTGTTTCTAAATGTCATGTCAAGGTCAATGATGTGCAAAATTATTTCATCATCTTTTTCATAGACATCATTTTAGCTACTATTTCAACTATTGTACTCAAACCTTAATTGCTACATCAATGTTTTATGTAGGTATGTGTAAATATTAATTTAAAAGTGCTTCACACCTTTTTTTTCTCTTTTCTCTTTTTCTCTGTAAACTCCGCTTCTGAAGGTGACCTCTACACACATACGCCCTAAGCGCAATAGTACCCATCCCTACGCTTGCGCTTACGCTGCTGTGGTCACCGTCAGGAGAGGATAAGCAGAGAACCCTACGCTTACCACTGGACATAAATTCCAGGGACCAAAGTTCGGGATTTTCTTCCTCCGGGGTTAACCCGTGTGTGCCGTTGCTGCGTCACCTGGTGCCGACACTCGCAACTGACGAGTCGGTTCCACCGGCATCCGGCATCCAACGACGGCGACGCCTCTACGGGCATCCGGCACCGCTACCACCTACCCTGTGGGTCCTGCATCCTGCTCCTCGGCTCCAGCGTCCATACAGCTACGCGCAAGCCAGGGCAGTACTTGACGCGCCTACCTCCATATGTCGAAAAAAACTTATGACGGGCCTTAGTAATCCGCGACCTATATTTAATAAATTATTTTTTTTATGAAAGTGTTGGTGAATTTTGTTCAAACCTATTAGGGTTCCATATTCCCACGCTTCAATTAACTTAAAGAAAACCAAAATAATGCACTTTCACCAAAGAACTGAAGTACCTACCAAAAGTAAATATTAGACATAGTAACTGTGACATTGAAGAAGTTAAAGTAGCAAAATTCTTAGGTTTATTGCTTGATAATCAGCTTAACTGGAAGGCCCACATAGATGACCTAAGTAAGAAAATAAATAAATCAGCATACGCACTTTTCCAAATTGCTAGAAAAATAAATATGGATGAGCTACTAGTTGCATATCACGGCCTAGTAGCCTCAATTTTGCGATATGGTATCGTTTTTTGGGGCAATTCTACAGATAAAGATATCATTTTTAAGGCACAAAAAAGATGCATAAGATCGATGTGTGGTCTGAAAATTGATGATAGCTGTGTACCATTCTTTAAATCGCTGAAAATACTTAGGTACCTTACCATCATTGTATATTTTTGAAATAAGTGTTTTCGTCAAAACAAACATGAGTTTGTTCGAAAAAGTGTCGACTTTACGAGATGTTGCGATTCGTAGCCAATACGCAAACTCTTTAGGCAATCAGCGTTGTAAGACGGCTTTAGTGAGAAAGAGCGTTTTAGGCATGGCACCGCGCATTTACAATAAATTGCCAGATGTAATAAAAAATTTGAATGTTACACAATTCAAAAAAAAATTAAAACTGTTGTTAATTATTGAAAAATGTTATTATACGATTGATGAATTTCTGAATGTTAAACTAATGTAGACTTATTATTATTTATTTATTTTTTACCGGAGAATACACGCAAACGCTTTCAATTTCTAGTAAAATATTGAGAACAATGGTAATGATATGACTATTTATTTATGCATTGACTGTAGTAATTACTTCATATTGTGACATTTTATATATATCACGGCAGGGAAAGCTTAGAGGAACACTCTGCCCATATATTGGCGACATCCGCCACCAATCCGCCTTTGTCTTTCAGTCTCTACTTCTCTAGCCATCATATCGCCGTGCGACACCTACAATTCTTCATTGTTGGTAGAGGTAGGTGGGTATTTGAAATCACACACAGCACTTGGCTCAAATTCCAAACGTTTATTTCTATGAAACCATTTAGGTACAGAAACTGATTAATTTATAACGTTCACTTCATTAAACACTTATAATTACATAGTATTTCAATTGTTTTTGCTAATCGTAGGATAACGTGACTGCCCGTTGCTCAAGCGTCCATTCTTCCGTGTGGGCGGAAGTCCTCCACACAGTACAGGTAACTCATTACATAATAAGTTCATTAAAACTTACAAACAATACTAGAGTAATTCATAATTAATCATTTTAATAATTAAACAATACCAATATTCACAAATGCAAAGGTTTTATCAAGTTAAAGCTAATTAGTCGCTTCAATACTTTTGACGTGACAACGTCTTATAAATTGGTTTGCCGGGTGACACTTCAAGAAACTGCGTTACGCTCCGCTCACGTTATGCGCTCACAATGAGAGCGAGTGAGAGGCACGCGTCCCTTCCACTCGGGCATGGTTAGCCCGCCTAAGAGCGAGAGAGTGTGTTGAATATTCACATTAAAATTATTTTACCACTCAAAGTCGTTGTCACGTAAAACTTTCGCCCGTATACTGACTTTACAGGCAACCAATTTTTACAACAATATTCAATCTTTTAAAACCATTTCCGGCAAATCAAAGTATTTAGTACAAAGAACACCTACGAAGTCTTTCACTAATAAATTGTTCTGTAAAATAATCTTGTTACTTTTTAGTTTGTAATTTAGTTAGATAATCTGATTTAATTGTAGTTTCAAATTATTAATTGATTTATTGATCAAATCGTATTCGGCCTGTAGTGTTGCCTCATAAAAATCTTGTGTCAAAATGAACAATAATAATTACAAATCCAATGTAATAAAATACTTGCTTATCATAATTTTAACTATAGATTTAGCTAAAGATTTACTGAGTCTTTAGCTAGACTTTTGTTTAATTACTATTTGAAACCACGAACTATCTAAGTGCTAGTTACGCCAATAGATGGCGCTTAACTCATTTGTCAAGTGATGTAATAACTGTACCACGAAGCAGAGATGGCAGGTTCATGGAATAGAATTATGAGTGTTAATACTTAGATTAAATCTTAGCAGATAGAGCCTCTTGCGGCGACATATATATATATTTTTTTTATCAACATGCTATTAATTTTGACATACCTACCAAATAATTTGTGTTTACCTCTCGCAAGATTTGTATTTCTTTATTTGGCATGCAACCATAATATATTTGTACGCCTCTTGGCATAACATAGCGACCTATTTTAATTTAAGAACTGTATTCACTATCTATGTTACACAAATAAAATTGATTTTGATTTTTGTTCCGTACCCAAAGGGTAAAAACGGAACCCTATTACTAAGACTTCGCTGTCTGTCCGTCTGTCCGTCTGTCCGTCTGTCTGTCACCAGGCTGTATCTCATGAACCATGACAGCTAGACAGTTGAAATTTTCACAGATGATGTATTTCTGTTGCCGCTATAACAACAAATACTAAAAACAGAATAAAATTAATATTTAAGGGGGGCTCCCATACAACAAACGTGATTTTTTTATAATAATTGGTACGGAACCCTTCGTGCGCGAGTCCGACTCGCACTTGGCCGGTTTTTTTTAAATTTCCCGTTTTATGTTAATAGTGTTTGGCATCGTTCGAATTGACTACTGTCAGGCACCAGAGGTAAAAATTGCCTAACGATTTAGAACCGTATGTTAAGTAAAAATAAGGTTTGAATTTGCTGATACGAGGTGGGACGTTTTCGTCCCAGCGGGACTCAACGGATATTTCCGATCGGTTGGAATTCCACCCACTTGGGGCTTTAGAGGTTAACTGCCAACACAACGCACACATGAATTTGCATTTGAAGTCATTTTAGAAGCTTCCACTCGATTAATCGGCAGATCTTTACTAAATCCCGGCAACCCAAAGTTATTAAGTTGACGATTTACAGTCTCTAAAGCGTTGGCTTCGGAAATAACCCTGTCAAGGGTAACATCATCACCAAGGGTCAGAATTGTTTTTCTTAATTTGGCTGACTCACACTTCTCAGTGATTTGATCGATCATGTGTTCATCAGGGGCAGTGAATTTGCATTTGGAGCTCTGGTGTCTGAGTCTGACGAGAAACTTGTCAATTTTTTCCCCATTTTCTTGTTTAATGAGCCTGAACAAGTGACGCTCATAAACACGGCTTTGTTTAGGGGCGAAATATTCGTCAAGCTTGTTGACAGCAACAGTGAATACATCATTGTTATCACTAGTAGTTTCTACATGTGCACCAGGAATATTATAATATATTTATTGGAGGGAAAACCCACCCATGTGTAAGGGCAAAGCCCTCTTTGCCTCAGGTGTGGTAACATTGGTGGCCGTTAGGTACAATCCTAGTGCACGTTTCCACTTTTCCCAGCGTAAACCAACTGAAGCTAAGTCACCGTCACAGTCCAAAGACTCTAGAGGTGGTATGTGCGACACACTTGTGGTCTACCTGGAAGGAAGGATTAATTTCCTGTTTAGGTACCGTTCCAAATTAATCGAACTACCTCTTGATCTTATGATATTTACCCCAGTCTATTTAGACTGTTATCCATATCAAGATCATTTAGGTACCGTTTGCTTAAGCAAACTACCTCTGACGACAATATTAACTTTGATTATTGACAGAAGAAAAACTGTTAATTTGAACACAGGGAATATCTATCACTGGGATCAAGGTTACTCAAGAACGCAAAAATAATTAATCATTGGTAATCATAAGGAGCCACAAAGTACAACAAGCATAATATCTTGATCTAAGTTCCTTAAGATCATAATTAGGTAACAGTCTTCAGTTAATTTACCCATAATATCACAATAATGTTCAAAATGTATATTTAAAATTCTTAACAACACTCCAATTCTCTTCTGCCAATAATCACAGCATCTATCATTTCGTTATTATACGAATATTTAGGTACTAATCAATGTAATTAAATCAGTTTCGTTTTGAAATAATTACTGCCTTTAACATTTTATTAAAACAACTTAAAAACCATTCTAATATCTATTCCAAAGATCGCTTAAAATAATTTAGAGATAGTAACAAATTAGAAAATTATTATGTCTGATTAGGTCACGTGATGTCACCACTGGCGCGCTTTCGATTCATTCGCCCGTCCGTACTCATGACCGGATGCGACACGGCCATCGTGCTTGCACACGTCCTCGTGTGATGTTTACCCTGCAAACAAAAAGTCCACGACAGAAATTTGTTCCACTCGGTCACTCCTGACCAAACTCTAGATTCATCGGGTCGGTAAAAGTAAAGAACTTTACCGTTTAATTTTAACCAAATTCCCAAAGGGTTTAACAGAGTGCACCTAATAGTACACTCACACTGCACCAGTTATGTCCAATTCCCACGTAATAGGGGGCGAGCCTATTGCCATTAACCGGGGCAAATCCAGACTCCGTGGCTGCCACTGAGAAATTCCTGATGGAAAAACCCAATAACACCTTGCCCGACCTGGGAATCGAACCCAGGACCTCATGCTCAGCAGTCACGCTTGCCTGTACTAGACCTACAAAGCAGTTGATTAAATCAAACACGGTTAAATTGGGAATAATCGAAAATACAACAACCACTGCCCTGGGCCATGTACCAAAGTAGTTCGAATCAACCTTTAAAACTATTGCGCCAAAAAGTACGAAGCTTACAGAAACCCTCCAGTAAAACCTTTCTCTCTAGCTGACCAGCAATCGCATTGCTCTCACATCCATCAAATGGATCTGCCATGTGCATCACTCACTGACTACACACTACGGTCTTTCCAGACCCCGACCTGTGCCAGAGCTAAATACGCATCGCGTCCCACGGACCACGACTACGTAATAACTACTGTTCGGTCAAACACACTACTAAAACTGAAAGGGTACTAAAACAGTGGTACTCAACGTATGCAACGCATACACTACGTATGTAACGCACACACTACGCAAGCTACGCATGGACTACGTATGCATCTCATACACTACGCATCCACTACGTACGCACTACGTATGCACTACGCTCACACTACGTGTGCACTACGTATACACTACGTATGCACACCATTAAAGCTCCCCGCCTTACAGGTGCCACACAGGCTTACAAGTGCCACATAGGCTCAGGTTGCCACACAGGCTGCTACCGCATAAGCTTGCTCGACATCATCAAAATCCTTATCAACATCGACTGGTACGTGACCCACTGGCATCTTTCTTAGCTTACCCTGTGCATATCCGAAAGCACCCTTATAATTCAAAGCTTTCAGTTTTTAACGATCATCGTTATCAAAATGTGTGGAAGCACTACCTTCGAGTATTTTCTTTTATTGATCGTGAATTCGTGAGTCTGTGAGCACATTTATACTGGCAATCACAATCATTGCAAAGTGTATCTGTCGTTCGAATAATAAACTCGTCAGAAAATTAGACTCTACACGTCACTTTACACGTCACTACGCGTCACCCTACACGTCACCCTACACGTGACTCTACACGTGACTCTAGACTCAATTGCCAGTCCATCGGTAAGTCACAACGTAAAATGTGAACCCATCGTCAGAAGCTAACCATCTCAGCCGCGTAAGTGCTACTCCTCGCAAAGAGTATACTGCACATAAAAAGCAGTCAACGTGCACCTTTTACATGCTCCGGCGCTTCTGATGCGGCCACAACAATACCCAGTCCATGGGGTATGCTTTCAGTCCATCGAAAGCATTGTACTTGTAAACAGTGAATCCATTAAAATCATCATAGTTAGTTTACTTGATACTCAACTAGTCTCGTCATCGTTATCATTTTCGTCATGGCTAGTCTCGTCAATGTCACCTACGTGCATGTCAACGTCAGTTATTTCTCTTAGTCTGTCATAATTGGAACTTTCAACTATATTGCGCGATGCCTGCTCTCTCATTGCAAAAGGTCCGATCAACATTGGAAAAGGTCCGATCAAAAAGTTACAACACAGGAATTTTAATAATTCTGTTACTCTTTACCATAATTCTTAGGCAATGCAAACTCAACTCATAAAACTGTCATAAGCGCTCTGTGCACCAACACAGACAGAAATCGCACCAACGATTCCTACAGACCCATCGCCACATGTTACTCATGAGGTGCGGTCCAACAGACCCATCGCCACGTGTTACTCACGAGGTGCGGTCTAACAGATAACAGACCCATCGCCATCATGTTACTCATGAGGTGCGGTCTACCTGACTCATCGCCACGTGTTACTCACGAGGTGTGGTCTAAAGTTTCGAGTATGAGTGTACAAGCCTTTCTTGATCAGATTTGGTCTCACTACCACTGTCATCAACTATGACATCTAATTCTCGAGGAACTTTGTGATCGGGGGATCTTTCTCACTCAGGCTAAAATCTTCGAATTACCATTTACTGAACCTTGAACTACACCAGTTATAGTAACGACAGGATAAATATGCTCACTCTTAAGTCTAGCAGAAACAGAATTAGCACTCTGCGCCAGAGTCATAACAAAATGAAAACGACTCACCAAAGTACTTTCATGTTCCGGCGCGATGATGCAAAGGTCGACTCACTTCTCGACCAGTACAGCAGCACTGGACCAGCGCTGGCCTGCTGCGCAGCGACTGGTGATGTGGACCGGCGTGCCACACTTGAAGCACATCAGTGAGCTGCTGCTGGCCTGCGGTCGCCGCCCAACGCCTATAGCAGCCGGCACAGGCAACGGCTTCTTGACGGCGGTCGTCTTCGTCCAAAAATCCGCTTGTTTGTCCTTGTTTGCCGCATGCGCGACACTTGATTGGTAGTTACGATGAAAACTTCTAACGTATCTTGTAACCGGCGTCAGTGCGCATATTTTTCTTTTGTTTGTCACTACTCATGTAAATGACGTACAACGTACACGAATTTGGCACTGAACAATTCTTTACACTGGTTTCACGACGTACCACAACACTATATTGCTATTCACTGGTTAGGTTTTAAGAATTTGTAAACGATACAAAGTCTAAACGATACGAAGTCTTTGTTTTGCGTTTCAAAAAATAACCGTCACTGATTGTCATTAACACTAAAAAACGATGTGTATCCAGTTTTTTTCCACATGGTAAATAACACTTGTTTACTGTCTGTTTTATTTCGGTGCTGTTGCAAGCACTATGATCACGGATAAACTAAAGTTATTGCGGGTGGGTGTTTATTAGCACACTAATCGGTTTACCGTCTTTCTTGTCCGTTTTTTTTTTCGCGAACTTTTTCGGCACTTTTTCGATTTTTACACTGATTATTATTGACACTGTCCCCGCGTATGATTTCATTAGCACGATTTAATCCCAATTCTGAAGTCGGATTGTCAGGAATTTATTTCGCTAGGCTCGAGATTATGTCTGTGGGCAGAACACGGGTTTCGTGCTATGAAAACACACTGGATGCGATACACTATTTTATTTCGCATTGCACGGTTCGAGTTGGTAGTTTCCATGGAGAAGAACCGGCAAGAAACTCCATGGTTACTCTTTTCAAACAGATACTAACAAATTACTTGACATTACACTTTCACACATTAACACTAGGCACAATGAATCGTGTACAGTTTCAAGACGTCTTAACTCCGCTGCGATCAGACCCAAAACTGTCCGCCTCGCCGCGAGGTGTCAACATCAGGACTCTGTAAAAGCCGCCATGGTGGGGAGTAGGTCGCGTGATGTCATCACTGGCGCGCTTTCGATTCATTCGCCCGTCCGTACTCATGACCGGACGCGACATATATTATTTTGTATCCTGGCAGGGTCGCCACTTGTACAGGTCACTATTAGGCACGTGGTAAAATAAAACAACACAGTTTGGTTTCAACGCGCACGTCTTACTCGCACGGCGGACAAGCAAAGAGTGTGCTGTCAGTGAAGCAACTCACTGACCGCACCCCCACCACTGCTCGCCTCACCAGTAAGGCGTGACGGTATTTATTTATACACTACACATTCCATTGAATAATACTAAGTTTTATGAGATTATTATTCATTGTAACCAAAATAATCTAATATGAGCTTCAATATTGGCCAGTCCGAAATATTTTCTACTACTACTAAAATTACCCATTTAACACAGCATTTTAAACAACTTTGGATCTTTTGCTGTACTGTTACTCTTTTTTAAAACAAAATCTCCTTTAATCTACTTATAAGCTCACTGAATAGTACTCCTCTCGTCTTATTCTCCTCTTCCTTTAAAACATCTTCTCCATCCATCGCATCAACTTCTACCGGTTGTACCGACATCTCCACTTCAACAGGTTTCTTAGACTGTTTTTGTTTCTGCGGCGTTGACGTATCTTTCTTAGCACTCTCATGATAACTGTCCATCCATGGCACCTGTGTTGCTGCTTCTGTACCAGGCTGTTGTACACAGACCGAAAAAGACAATTTCCCTTTCTGTGCAGCCGCCACATCATTCCCTCCTGTTACTGTTATGGCACGTTCAACTGGTTTGATATCTTTAACTGGGACATAAATTGTCAATGCGTGACGGTTTGTGCAATTAAGTTCCGCCATTATCTCCCTCAACATCTTCTCCTTTAAGTATGCCGGACAAGATCGCACTAAAGCCATAATGCTGACCATTACAGTTGGTGCATTTAAATGAGGTGGTGTCACAATTATCGTGTTTCCCGCTACATTTTGGGCATATGATGTTAGCTGACGAGCATCTTTGTGCCGTATGTCCAAGCTTCCCGCAGCAAGAGCATTGGGTCACTGGAAATATGTATTGCTCAACTCGTATACGTAATCCATCTACGTAAATATATGTTGGACGAAATGAGCCCTTGAAGCAAAGGCGTACAGACTCACTGGGTTACCAACCTTCACCCTCTAAGTTTCTGTGCATGAGTCTATGGACGGACACAAGTTGTGCAGGTTGCGCACATTCAATATGCTCCAACATTTCCTTTTCAGTCAGATCTATGCCACGTCTCTAGTAATACCATAAGACACATTAACTTCCATAGCCTTTTGAACTCTCCAACCTGTCGGTAACCTCCTTGCACTTATCTAGTAGCACCACACTGTCCTCATTTCTCATAACGACCCGGATCTTGTAAGGATTAATCATGGATTAATATTCTTAATCTTGTCAATACTTAGTACGCCTTCATTTTTTAAATTTTGCTGCATTTTTTTAATAGTGCAAACTGTTTCGGCATTTTGTCATTGGATGAAATGTAAATTTTCACTTTATCTTCTTGATATTTTTTGCCTTTGTTTCCGCCAACCTCCATCCACCTCTCCTCATTTTTAAATTGTCTGTCTCTCTTACTTGGTCTTCGCTCTTCACAACTTTCGCACGCTTCCTGTAAATTCTCCAGTAAATATAATTCCTCTTCCTTCATTTCTTGCTCATAGAAAACATTAGGGTCACTCATCACATCGACTGTATTTGTTATCTCCTGTTCGGTAGTAGTCTCATCCATTGATGTTAAGCGCCGACCGGTGACCGCATGTAAAAACTATTGGTACACGCGGGTGGACGCCGCGCACCGTCTTGTCGATCGCTGTGCAGTGAACGTCTCGACGTAAACAAACTAATTAGCTAATGGACGCGATCACCTCGTGCGAATGCCGATACGAGGTACATTCTACATGTTACAGATTCATAACAATGTGTAGATGTCAATGACGTGTAATCTTCCGGGCATCGTGTAAAGCTTTGACACTTTGACCTATTTTTTTTTCTTTTATTACTTTTTACGACGAGGTCGGCGCAGACACTGAGCGATTGGCAGCTGTGCTGCGTGTCACGGGTTCGATTCCCACACCAAACGAATATTTGTATGACCTACCCGTAGTCGTTCCGGGTCTGCTGTTTGAGTGTGTGAATTTAATTTGAATTTAAATGTTTGTAAACGTGCACCTACGATACAGGAGAAATTTCCAGTTTAGGGCAAAGTTTAAAGAAAACATTGCTCCATGTACCTCAAGGTTCAGTACTGGGTCCATTCAAACATTCTTTCTTTGTTTGAATATGTGGGAAATGTATTCTGGTCATTGTACTGCTTGCAGGTGACAGCAATAGACAATATTTTGACGCCGCAAACAGTGCAGCGTAAGCAGATCAGCACTAGGTTATGCACTAACCTAACCACATCAAAAGAATGGTCACAAATAGGTTGCAATGCATTAAGTTTGTCTTTCCCAATGTAAGAATTCTGGGACCTGTCCTGATCTTGAAACAGTTGACGCAGCAGTGATTCTGGTACAGCTGTACGGCGCATATTTATTATTGGTTGCGCCAACATTCAAAAATTGACTGACATTCGCTACTTCCTATTCCCATCTCCCTTCCGCACATACCTCGCGAGTGAATAAGAAGATTTCGCTCGTCTCTTTGTCGCGAAATGACTTCCGGAACGAATCGCGCCGCGCACGCAATGGCGTCTGCCCGTTCAGCTTAAAAATATTAATAACTTTGGAATCACCGCATTTTCGCATATAATAAGACCTTTATTCAATCGTCTGTGTTATTGTTTTAACGTGTGAGACAGTGATTTGAAGCCCAACTGCCCCTGAACCTGGAAAGTGAACCGGTGCATCGGCGACGACGAGTACGTGGCTCCCGTAAAAGCTTTGTGCTTCCTTCCCTTATTATTTCGGGTTGTCTTCTATTGTCCCACACCCACTGCAACTCGAATCCCCTATCACAGTGTTTGTCAGTCTTTTTATTCCGCCTCGCAAAATACAGTCTACTAATTTAGCCCTTCGCGACACCATTTTCTTTGGTCCCTCTCACCGGATAGTATAGGTATTTAGGTATTTGAATAAGGTACATATTTGTTGTAGTTATCGCATTAGTATTTATTCCATAGAGAATAAACGCACTGCACCGCAGTCTTATACCTAACGCAATTCGTTGTTCGTTTCGCAAATAGTTCATTTAATACGTAATGGTACGTACGTAATACCTACATACGTAGCTATATATCGCTAGTACTCTGTTAAATCATTCGGAAGTCTAAAAGTATTTGTATATCAGAAAAAGCGACACAACCTAATGGGTAAATTATAGTTAAAAGTACCTACAGTTCGTTTAGTATACTCGCAGTACGTTTATAACTGCCTACCCAATTTAGGTAATTAGATATTCTCCGCGTCACTGTGCTTCACCGCTTATTAGTTAAAAATAACTTTATTTTCTTTGTTTACCGCATTGATAGTGTGTCATAATATTGTTCATGATGCCTCCAAAGGATAACAAAGTTCAATTGAAACTTTTATATGCTAAAAGAGACATGCTATTTTCCCGCGTGCAATCTATTTGTGATAATGCACTTAAAACAGCTGATCTAGCCATTAGAGATTCGTTCTTATGTTCTGTAGAAAATTTGGATAGTTTGCGCACGGAATTTGAATCCGTAATTCATGATATTAACGTTTTAGAGTTAGAATTAAATCCAGAATACGCTGTAAGTTATCAAGCTTTGGCGTCATTTGATGATTTATTCTGTCGCATCAAGCGCGTCGCGAGAAGTTTGGAGATGCCGTCTGTCCATCACAGCCATGCAAATCACACTCGCGATCGACCTAAATTACCACCCATTCAGATACCTGAATTTAATGGTGATATTCGCGTCTCTTTGACAGATCATGAAAAATTACACTATCTGGTTGAAAAGTTAACTGGTAAAGCTAAAACTGTTTGTGCTGGCATTACTTTTAGTGCTGAAATTTATTCATTAATTTTAAAAACTTTATGGTCGAAATACGAAGAGAAACGATTGGTAGCTACCGCATATTTAGATCAGTTATTCGAATTGAAAAATATTACAGTTTGTAATGAACATAATTTAGAGAAGATTTTAGATACTTTTGCATCATCTGTTCGCGCAGTAAAGAACCTGAAAGTTGATGACCTCTGCGACTTTATGTTTTTGTATTTGGGTTTAAGGAAATTAGATAATGAAACTGTTCGTTTATTTGAAATGAACCATCGCAGTACCTAGTAAACTGCCAAAATTCAATGATTTAGAATGTTTTGTTCCCGATCATATTAAAATATTACAACGCACTTCGTCAAACCATGAAGTTACAAAGAAAGTAGTTACTAAATCCGACCGTCGAATGGATGCGCCTTCGAAGTCACAAAAGTCGACACATACTTATGTGAATACCGCACCTGCACTTGTACAATCTATTTGCTCTTTGTGCAATAGTCAACATCCGCAATTGTACAAGTGTTCTGGTTTTTTTAAATTTACGCCTTATGAACGTTATAATCACTTTACGAGATGCGAGTCTAAGTGGACGTGTTTTTCTGTATATCTGTATAATTCTTTACAATACGTAATAAAAAAAACACTTTCACTAAGATAATCCCTAGAAAATATAGTTGTATAAAACCGTGGATCACACCCGGTCTCGTTCGTTGTATAAGACACAGAGACAAACTCCACCTAAAATCCAAACTTGCACCTGATGACGTAGTACTTTCTGTTACATATAAAAGATATCGGAATTTCTGTAATAATCTTTTGAAAAAGCTAAAAAACCATCACGATAAAAATGATCTCGAGAAGGCGGGAAAAAATAGTAAACTTGTGTGGAAATTTATAAAAACCAATACATTGAGGTGTAAAAATTCCGAACCTCCGATTGATTTACTATCAACAGAAATAAACCCATCCGAAGCAATAAATAAGATAAACCACTATTTTGTCAATGTTGGTAAAAACTTGGCTGAAAAATCCATAAGTATTAGCCGTCTCCCCACTCAAAACCCAACTAGGACATCTTCCACGTTAAATTCTTTTGTTTTATTAGATACGGACCTCAACGAAGTAATTAGAATAATAAACGGCTTAAAGGATGTCTGCGCAACTGGGTGGGATGAAATACCCAATAATGTACTAAAAAGATTTAAACACATACTGGCCCCTCCGCTCACTCACATTTTTCAGCTATGTTTATCTAAAGGGATATTTCCAAAAGTTCTAAAAAAGTCTGTGATCACACCTATTTTCAAGTCTGGAGACAAAATGAGTGTGATTAACTACAGACCCATTTCAGTACTAACGGGCCTATCAAAATTTTTAGAAAAAATCATAAATAGTAGACTGATAAAATATCTGGAAGATAACAAACTACTTTCAGATAATCAATTTGGGTTTAGGCCTAAAAAATCAACTAGTCAAGCAGTAAACAAATTGGTTAATTACATTTCTACGAATCTGGATAGTGGAATGCATACAGTTGGTATCTTTCTAGACCTTGCCAAGACCTTTGATACTATTTCTTGCGCTACGCTTTTGCTGAAGCTTGAAACACTTGGGATAAGAGGAGCGCAGTTCCAACTATTATCTGATTATCTTAGCGATCGACAGCAATGTGTTAAAATTGGTCCAAATACAAGTTTTGATCTTTCTAATACTCGTTTTGGAATACCACAAGGCAGCATATTAGGTCCTACATTATTTTTGATCTATATTAATGACCTTTGCAGCCTGCCACTCGAAAATGGTGTTGTAATGTCCTATGCGGATGATACTGCCCTGTTGTTTTCAGCTAAATCAAGAGTTGAGGCCTATGAACATGCTCAGAATGGTTTCAACATTGTATCTAATTGGCTCCAGAATAATCTTCTAACACTGAATGCTGACAAAACAAAATACATTTCATTTACAATGAGAAATACTAACACACCGCTTACTAACCTAATCATTTACGCGCATACCTGTAGCACGTACGCTGACACTGCATGTTCTTGCCCTACTTTAGAAAGAGCTGACCATTTGAAATATCTTGGTGTCACTATTGACTCGAATCTAGAGTGCGCAAACTAATATTTGTTTTTAAGTATTTACGTAATGTAGCTGAATATAAATTAATAAAACAGGTTTATTTAGCGTTGTGTCAGTCTATTCTAACCTATTGCATTACGTCCTGGGGGGGCGGGAAATTCGATTCTTCTCCCTCTAGAACGTTCTCAAAGAGCAATTCTAAAGGTTGCTACCTTTCGTCCGTTTAGATTTCCTACACACCTGCTCTATAGAACATGTAATGTGCTCACAGTGCGGCAATTATTTATACTTCGCATCATACTACAGCAGCATTCTACACTTCCCTATGACCCAGTCCCTGACGATAGGAGAAGGAAGGACCTGGTTTGCACAAAGCCTCAAACTAGACATGCTTTTGCTAGTCGATTTCATGTGTTTTTAGGACCTTTTCTGTATAATAGACTCAACAAGAATCTAAACTTCTACAGCCTTAGTTATAGGAAATGTAGTTTTGTAATATCGGATTATTTAGCGATACTTAATTACACGGACACAGAAAAACTGCTAGAAGTCCTGGTTTGATTATGTTATTCCCTGGTATCTAATTGTACATAGGTATTTTACTTAATTTAGTTTTAATGTTTATTGATTTTTGTACCACTTAAATTATTCATAAAGTTGTTAATAGATTTATTTTATTTTATAACATTTACTGACCTACTTAATTTTGTGCTATGTAGAGTGATGGCCTGAAACACAGGTTTAAATAAACCTAGATCGGGCAGGTCGCTAGCAAACATTTGTGAATTCCACATTATCGTTTCTTGCAACTGTTAAATATATTTTTAGTTATAGTTTACTATTATGCATTAATTGTACCATTGTTTTAGAAATAACACTACTTCACATAAATGTACATTTTTGCAATACTTTCATAAATAAATTATTCTTATTCTTATAAGTTTGTTCGAGAAAACAATTTGTGTTTCAACTGCTTAAGTGACAAACATCGGGTTACGTCATGTAATAGTAGTCAAAGCTGTCGTAAGTGCCCTTCAAAGCACCACACTATAGTATTATGCTATACTTACGCTTCATATTCACCATTCATAATACTATTTATCATGCATTTTATTTGTTTATATATCTACACTCAGCAAATCGATTTCAATACGATTCTTTAACTTGGAAATAGCTGAAATAAAATATTATTATAATTTTCATGTCGTGATATTTACGTCAAGCGTCAAATTGTCAAACTGTCAGTTAGTTTTTTAATTCTCTTTCTGCTCAGTCTATGGTCTAGCTCTATGATTTCTCTTTTTGGTTTGTTAAATTTAAATTATTTTTATCAATATGTGTTTAGCCATTATATTTTGTAGATTATTACGATTGTTTACTAAATAACTTAATATTAAATTATATTATAAAATTCTTTACGCACTTGTTAGATAAATTAAATTATTATGTGTCTAGTATTAAATACATACATACTTGAAATACCTATAAATGCAAATATTATCTGTTTTATATTGTATAATCAATTGTTAAAATGAATTAATTAAATAACAAACTTATTTGTGTACAAATCAAACACTGATTTGACTCAACGGTCACTTGTGAATCATACTTATTTGTTAACGGGTATAAAAGAGCGGAGCCTCATTGGAGCGGGCTCAGTTGCTCTACGAATTTTAAGGCGTTAACATAGATGTTATATGTACCTTAGAAGGTATGACATTATTTTGATTATGGTTGATAATACTATTCTGATTATATTGTTGATTTGTCGTGATAACGATGATAGTGATTGTGATAACGATGATAGTGATTGTGACAACGATGATGGTGATTGTGATAACGATGATGGTGATTGTGATAGCGACGATGGTGATTGTGATAGTGCGACGATGATGATTGTGATAGCGACGATGGTGATTGTGTTAGTGACGATGGTGATTGTGTTAGTGATTGTGAATAACGACGATGGTGATTGTGTTAGGTTAGGTTTAGGTTAGGTTAGATTAATATTGTGATAAAATGATGATGATTGTGATAAAATGATGATGATTGTAATAAAATGATAATGATTGTGATAAAATGATAATGATTGTGATAAAATGATATAGATTGTGATAAAATGATAATGATTGTGATAAAATGATAATGATTGTGATAAAATGATAATGATTGTGATAAAATGATAATGATTGTGATAAAATGATAATGATTGTGATAAAATGATAATGATTGTGATAAAATGATAATGATTGTGATAAAATGATAATGATTGTGATAAAATGATAATGATTGTGATAAAATGATAATGATTGTGATAAAATGATAATGATTGTGATAAAATGATAATGATTGTGATAAAATGATAATGACTGTGATCATATGATAATGACTCTGATGAAATGATAATTATTGTGATAAAATGATGATGATGTGATAAAATGATGATGATGTGATAAAATGATGATGATGTGATAAAATGATGATGTGATAAAACGACGATTGTGATAAAATGATGATGATGAGATAAAATGATGATGTGATAAAACGACGATTGTGATAAAACGACGATTGTGATAAAATGATGATGATGTGATAAAATGATGATTGTGATAAAACGACGATTGTGATAAAATGATGATGATGTGATAAAATGATGATGATGTGATAAAATGATGATTGTGATAAAACGACGATTGTGATAAAACGACGATTGTGATAAAATGATGATGATATGATAAAATGATGATTGTGATAAAACGACGATTGTGATAAAACGACGATTGTGATAAAACGACGATTGTGATAAAACGACGATTGTGATAAAACGACGATTGTGATAAAATGATGATTGTGATAATAAAGGTGAATCACAATCATCTTCATTATTACAAGATAATGAAGATGATTGTGGTTATTATGATGTGATTATTATGTTATTATTATGTGTGTTGTTTATTAGTGTTTATTAGTTATGGTTGATATATTGCTACATAACGTTGTGTAATATACACTACTAGGGTTAATTGTTATATACTACAAGGTAAATATAATGTTATTATGAAGTGAATCTCATTGTTTATATTTTATACCTAATAAGTAACGAACATTAAATGTTTAAATACATCCAGTTACATATCTACATAGTTATATCTTTAAAATGCTAACATCAGAAGTGGGACTGACTTCACCCTTATTAAGATGTTTATTTTATAGAACTTGATGTATTCGTTGTTTATAATTAATTATAATGTTTACAGATTGTGAAGAAAGACTATGTAGACTTACACGTAAACAGCTTGCTCCATGCTAGATAATTGTAATATCCAAACGGCCAAGTTAAAATCAAAATTAATTCACTTTCGCATAATAAAGCTTGGTCAGTTACAAAAAAATAAAAATAATCCCTGTCGCTTGGCACCATGGTGTGAAAGAGGTTAATAGATGTCACGTGGTTTTAGTAAGAGATAACAGTCTGAGACTTTACGCCGATTATAGATCCTTTGATAAATTATTGATAGAGGCACATATCCTCTCACTCTTATTTAGCATCAAATTGACAAAGTAGGAAATCTAAAAGCAAAGATTTGTATCTCGATAAATATGAAAAGTCGTTTTTATTATGTTAGGTTTTTTTCAAAACCTTTAATGCCCAAGAATTAGTACCAGTTTTAATGAGATGTCACTACCTTATTTGGAACTCCTATAGTAATTTCCGATATTTCCGATAGAAGAACCAATTTTAGCAGTGGTCCGATTAGATGATTTCCTTTGAACTGAAATATAGAACATCACTTTATTTCCACGGGTACACGGGTACTCAAAAGTAATGGTCAAGTAAAACGTTACCTGTCCACTGTAACTGATATGCTTAACACTTTGTGCAATGAACTGTCAGATTGGCCGAACGGTCTGTGAAAGTTACAACAATCATATATCACAACTGTACAAAATCCACAGGCTCTACCCCTTTGCGATAACTTATCGGCGTAGACACAAAGTCGATTGACGAAAATTATAGACCAAATCCAAATAACTCTAAGGCCGATCGATAAATAGCTAGACTACGCCTATTAAAAATAGCAGAACAGTGAAAAAAATTTAACGTAAGAGTAACCTAAATTTAAAGAGGTCTTATGACATATCTTCTATCCTTTCTAATAAATAAATATTAAAAAAAAGTAATAATAATAAGATTCTTTCCAGGTGAATGAATTGATGAAAATGATATTATAATATATACTTTACCTAATTACATTTATACTAATTCTATTGTTGTCTGTAGAGATATATTATAATCATTATTTTACCTGAACACGTCTAGACAGTAATTGGCAAAACAAAAATAAATCACCATTGTTAATAATGTATCTAATGTACTTCGAGAGCGAAGTACTTATCAGTATGGCCGTGTTAGATAAATTAAATTATTATGTGTCTAGTATTAAATACATACATACTTGAAATACCTATAAATGCAAATATTATCTGTTTTATATTGTATAATCAATTGTTAAAATGAATTAATTAAATAACAAACTTATTTGTGTACAAATCAAACACTGATTTGACTCAACGGTCACTTGTGAATCATACTTATTTGTTAACGGGTATAAAAGAGCGGAGCCTCATTGGAGCGGGCTCAGTTGCTCTACGAATTTTAAGGCGTTAACATAGATGTTATATGTACCTTAGAAGGTATGACATTATTTTGATTATGGTTGATAATACTATTCTGATTATATTGTTGATTTGTCGTGATAACGATGATAGTGATTGTGATAACGATGATAGTGATTGTGACAACGATGATGGTGATTGTGATAACGATGATGGTGATTGTGATAGCGACGATGGTGATTGTGATAGTGCGACGATGATGATTGTGATAGCGACGATGGTGATTGTGTTAGTGACGATGGTGATTGTGTTAGTGATTGTGAATAACGACGATGGTGATTGTGTTAGGTTAGGTTTAGGTTAGGTTAGATTAATATTGTGATAAAATGATGATGATTGTGATAAAATGATGATGATTGTGATAAAATGATGATGATTGTGATAAAATGATAATGATTGTGATAAAATGATAATGATTGTGATAAAATGATAATGATTGTGATAAAATGATAATGATTGTGATAAAATGATAATGATTGTGATAAAATGATAATGATTGTGATAAAATGATAATGACTGTGATAAAATGATAATGACTGTGATCATATGATAATGACTCTGATGAAATGATAATTATTGTGATAAAATGATGATGATGTGATAAAATGATGATGATGTGATAAAATGATGATGATGTGATAAAATGATGATGATGTGATAAAATGATGATGATGTGATAAAATGATGATGATGTGATAAAATGATGATGATGTGATAAAATGATGATGATGTGATAAAATGATGATGATGTGATAAAATGATGATGATGTGATAAAATGATGATGTGATAAAACGACGATTGTGATAAAATGATGATGATGAGATAAAATGATGATGTGATGAAACGACGATTGTGATAAAACGACGATTGTGATAAAATGATGATGATGTGATAAAATGATGATTGTGATAAAACGACGATTGTGATAAAATGATGATGATGTGATAAAATGATGATGATGTGATAAAATGATGATTGTGATAAAACGACGATTGTGATAAAACGACGATTGTGATAAAATGATGATGATATGATAAAATGATGATTGTGATAAAACGACGATTGTGATAAAACGACGATTGTGATAAAACGACGATTGTGATAAAATGATGATTGTAATAATAAAGGTGAATCACAATCATCTTCATTATTACAAGATAATGAAGATGATTGTGGTTATTATGATGTGATTATTATGTTATTATTATGTGTGTTGTTTATTAGTGTTTATTAGTTATGGTTGATATATTGCTACATAACGTTGTGTAATATACACTACTAGGGTTAATTGTTATATACTACAAGGTAAATATAATGTTATTATGAAGTGAATCTCATTGTTTATATTTTATACCTAATAAGTAACGAACATTAAATGTTTAAATACATCCAGTTACATATCTACATAGTTATATCTTTAAAATGCTAACACACTCATGGATATGTCCTGGCCGACTACACTTGTCAGTTGAGATGATGGCCACACTAAGAAAACTAAGATTTAAAAAGAAGGAAAACTACTTTGGAAAATGAGCGGACGGACGGCTAAAAAGACGACTATTGAATCTGATTTGATGAGTATCAGAGAGCAGCTTGGTTTTCGCTGTGAGATTCTAAAACTGCCCAGGGGATCCAGCTAAAGATTCCCCTGGGACTTCTACTCCCGATGTTCGGAGGCTTACTACGTGCCTGTCCGTCTACTGGTCTCGCAGGGCTGTCCTACGTCTGGCCTTAGTTCTGCACTGCCTTGCTGCTGAGCTGTCCTGGTGAACTCTCTGCCGCCGTTTCTACTGCTTCAGAGCTCAACTTCAAGGTTACTCCGGTATCGACCTGCTACCCTGACGCCTGTTCCCGTTCTTACAGTGTGGTAAACTCATTATTGTCCATCTAAGTGCATAAACTTTAAAACTGAGTGCGTGCTAGGTAGTTTTTTATAACTGTATTTTTTTAACTTTCCCCTCTATTAAAATTTAATTGAACAAGTCTGCTTATCCATTTATTTTAAATAGGAGCAAGTAGATCTGTTACAACACTTTACTTCACATGGAGAAAGTTTCTAACAAAGCCGCATCCAATGTGAGCACAGTTAGTTTATCAAGCGGTGACACGTCGTCGCAGACAGTCAGTGCGAACTCGGCGATCGCTTCGCAGCCGCAGCCAGAGCGCGACGTTGCCCGCTCGCAGACCACCGTGAGTGACGTCACGTTGTGTTCGATATCCGCAAGCAGTGCGTGTACTACCGTGGTGCTCGCGACCGCTCACGTTGTTGTTAATGATGCTGTAAGTAATCCGTGTCTTGTTCGAGCGTTGTTAGATTGCGCTTCGCAGAGTAATTTTTTAACTCAAAGTTGTTGTCAACGCTTTGGATTTAATATTACTAATCGGCCAGCCCGCTCAGTAGTTAAGGGGTTCGGTGGTTTAAAATCAATCATTCATGGTTCGATTAAAGTTAAATTTGCCTCGCGTTTTAATTCCGCTATTTGTTTTGATATGGATTCGCTTGTCGTAGATAAAATTACGAAACAATTGCCTACTGTCCCGGTTGACACGTATTTATTGACCAAATTTAAAGACCTACCGCTGGCAGATGAATCTTATGGTGTTCCTGGAGACGTCGATATGTTGATCGGCGCATCGATTCTCCCGCACCTCCAGTTATCGCGTAAGGTTCAAGGTCAAGGTTGAGACCGCCGCTCAAGTAATAAGTCTGATGAAAGCCGGTCAGTTTGACCTTGTGAAGTGGACAAGTAACTCGCAAACCGCTCTAGATTCAATTCCACTATCACATCGATTATCTTCAGTGAAGGAATTTGATGGTGACGATACGCACAAGGTTCTAGGCTTAAGTTGGTCACCCGCGTCCGACATGTTCAGTCTTAAGGTTAGTTCGACTCCGCAAATTTGTACTAAGCGCATAATCCTGTCGTGTTTAGCACGTATATGGGATGTTATGGGATTTGTAGCTCCCGTCGTTTTATACGCCAAGTTGCTTATAAAGGAACTTTGGCTTTCCAATAGTGATTGGGACGACCCCGCGCCCGACAATATTGTTAAATTGTGGGCTCGCTTTCGCAAAGAACTTCCATTGCTCAATCAAATAAAAATTCCACGCCACGTTGATATATTGTCAGACAGTACGGTTACTGTTGTAGGCTTCGCGGACGCCAGTGAAAAGGCTTACGGGGGTGTAGTTTACTTTCACGTTTTGAATGCTGATAAGGTCTCGGTTAGTCTTATAAGCGCTAAATCCAAAGTCTCTCCTCGCAAGGTCGTTTCTCTAGCGCGCCTGGAGCTGTGCGCTATACTTTTGTTAGTGCAATTAATCAGCTCTATTGTCAATGCCTGTAGGCACCGCATTATTATTGATAGAATTATGGCTTTTTCTGACTCTACTGTAGCTTTGTGTTGGGCACATTCTTCGCCCCATCGCTGGGACACATTCGTCGCTAATAGGGTGGCTAAAATTCAGTCCGAATTGCCACCACAAAATCTCTTCCACGTTGCTGGTACAGATAATCCCGCCGATTGCCTCTCCCGTGGATTGCTCCCTTCACAAATTTTAGATCATCCGCTGTGGTTCTGCGCTCCACCTTGGACTCACACCGTGCTTAAAGAATGGCCGGTTAAGCCCTTTAACCCAGCTGCCATTTCAGAACCACCCGAGGAGAAGAAGCATTCTCTTGTAGTTTCGGTTCCACATGAAGGGTCGATTATTTTATCGTTGTCTAATCGAGTCTCGTCTTGGTCGAAACTTTTGCGTTGTGTGGTGTATGTCTGTCGTTTTCTAAAACTACTGTCCACACGCGATAATATAACCGCCGCTGATCTGGATAAAGCTGAGTCAGTCGTGCTTCGTGAATTGCAGAGATTTTATTTCGCATCAGAATTTAGTAGTTTAGAGTCCAACAAAACTTGTAGTCGCGCTTTTCAAGATTTGAAACCCTTTTTGCAGAATGGTCTCATTCGAGTAGGTGGTCGTTTGAGAAATTCCGATTTAGGAATTGAACAAAAGCATCCAGTAGTTTTACCCCGCAAGGACCATATTTTAGATTTGATTGTAAATTATCATCATAAGGTGAATTGCCACGCAGGTCCAGACTTGTTGATGTCTATACTTAGACAGAAGTATTGGATACTTTCCGCTCGCAATTTGATTCACGCTAGAGTGCACAAATGTGTGCCCTGTTTTATGACAACGTTACGTGTATAGTTTTAGTTTGTCCTGGTTTTAAATATGTATTAGTTTATTGTTATTAGATGTTAATTTGTGTATTTTATCTATGGGCCTTAGTAGCCTGATAATAAAATGATTATTATTATTATTATTTCCTTTATTCATTACATTACATATCTTTTTACATTTTAAAATATTTCTATACAAAATACTATAAAAAAAAAACATTTAATTAATTAATAATAATAATAATTAATAATTTAATTTATTATTATTTCCTCTATTCACCTTAACTCCTTATTTTACATATTTTTAAATGTACCTTAAAAAATATATATCACGGCAGGGAAAGCCTTGAGGAACACTGTCCCAATATTGGCACCATCCGCCACCATATTGTCTTTCAGTCATCTATCACATCGCCTTGCGATACGATTCTTCATTGTTGGTAGATAGGTAGGTGGGTACTGGGTAGTTGAAATCACACACAGCACTTGACTCGAACTCCAAACGTTTATTTCTATTAAACCATTTAGGTACACTCTCATTTTCACAACTAATCATTCACTTCACTAAACACTTATAATTACTTAGCATTTCAATTGTTTTGCTAATCTTAGGATAACGTGACTGCTCGACGCTCACGCGTCCATTCTTCCGTGTGGGCGGAAGTCCTCCACACAGTACAGGTAACTCATTACATAATAAGTTCATTAAAACTTACAAACAATACTAGAGTAATTCATAATTAATCATTTTAATAATTAAACAATACCAATATTCACAAATGCAAAGGTTTTATCAAGTTAAAGCTAATTAGTCGCTTCAATACTTTTTACAACAATATTCAATCTTTTAAAACCATTTCCGGCAAATCAAAGTATTTAGTACAAAGAACACCTACGAAGTCTTTCACTAATAAATTGTTCTGTAAAATAATCTTGTTACTTTTTAGTTTGTAATTTATTTAGATAATCTGATTTAATTGTAGTTTCAAATTATTAATTGATTTATTGATCAAATCGTATTCGGCCTGTAGTGTTGCCTCATAAAAATCTTGTGTCAAAATGAACAATAATAATTACAAATCCAATGTCATAAAATACTTGCTTATCATAATTTTAACTATAGATTTAGCTAAAGACTTCGACAGACACGACAATCGGCACAATGATAACCAAGTCCATATTCCACATGTCGCGAACCTCGTGTGCCAAGTCGAGATATTTTATTTGTTTCTCTTTCTCAGCTTTCACGAGGTTCTCGTCATGCGGAATGGTAACATCGATTATCATTGCGCGGCGCGCTGATCGGTCTATCATCACTATGTCAGGTTTATTGGCAACAATAGTCCTGTCAGTAATGATAGACCGATCCCAGTACAACGTGACATGGTCTTTTTCGAGAACTGGGTCGGGCACATACCTGTAGTACGGTACCTCAGATTCCACAAGTTTATATTTCAAGGCAAGTTGCTGGTGTATAATCCTGGCTACTTGGTTGTGCCTGTGCAAGTACTCGCCGTTAGCCAGACGAGAACAACCAGAAATAATATGTCTGATGGACTCACCCGGAAGCTGGCATGCCCGACACACGTCAACCGTCCCGTCCTTCATAACATATTTCCGATAGTTGTTCGTCAACATAACTTCGTCCATAATCGCACAGACAAAACCTTCAGTTTCCCCAAAGAGGTCGCTGAAACGTAACCAGAACACGGACGCTAGAAAATCTACATCGGGCCCATGAAGTGCCCGGTAGAAGCGCCCGTGAAGCTCTTTGCCTTGCCATACTTCCTTGCGGTCATCGGTGGTAAGTACTTCAGGTTTGTGCCAGTTCTCTTTAGCCATGGACAGCGGGGTGAGTCCCTTGTCCACTGCGACCACATCTCGGTGCATACCCACCTCGGCTTTTAAAAAATATTCTCTGAGACTGCACACCTCGCGGTTGTGGAGGGTCTTCGCGTTTAAAAAGCCTCGACCTCCGCACTTCCGTGGGATGTACAGTCTCATCACCGATGATCGTGGGTGATGCATCCGGGTTTCGGTTAGCAGTGTACGAACTCTTCTGTCCAGGGCGTCGAGTTCAGTCTGAGTCCATTTGAGTATGCCGAAAGAGTACATTAAAACCAGCATGACCCAACCATTGAAGGCGCGCACCTTGTTCCCGCCTGAAAGAAGGCTATTTAATACCTTTCTCAGGCGACCGAAGAAGCACTCCTTCAACAATTGCTTCATGTCAGTTACGTTAATGCCTAACGCTTCCGACATACCCAAATACTTATAGGTTTCGGATGAGGAAAGAGATCTTAGGTGTATGGAGTCTGAGAGCTGAAGTCCCTCGGATTCCATAATCTCCCCTCGCTTTACATACATGACTGCACATTTGTCCACACCAAATTCCATCCTGATGGCGCTACTAAAAGTTTCAGTTACTTTAAGTAGCTCCATCAGTCGCAATTTGTTGGGGGCAAAGAGTTTCAGATCATCCATGTAAAGTAGGTGAGATATAACCTGACCATCCTTCCTCAACCGGCAGCCTAGGCCTGAATTCTCCAGCAATGTGCTTAGAGGATTCAGGGCTAAACAGGACCAAAGTGGACTCAGACTGTCGCCCTGGAATATTCCCCGCTTAATCCATACAGGCTCATCGCTCCCCTGGATCTGTCGACATCCTGGATATCGAAGGACCGTCTTCCATTGCCCCATACATGACTCAAGGAAGGCGCGTAGAGTTGCATCTATTTTGTACAACTACAGCACCCTCATGAGCCACGTATGTGGCACCGAGTCATAGGCCTTCTTATAATCTATCCAACATGTCGACAGATCCTTGCGGGATCGACGAACCTGTTGGCTAATGGCCATGTCGATGAGGAGTAGCTCCTTAGTACCGCGGGACCCATTCCTACATCCATTCTGAGAGGCAGACATGATGGAGTTTTTGTCAATGTGTGTATTAATTTTCACTCTCAAAATGGATGTAAGAAGCTCGTAGATCGTCGACAAACACGTGATCGGTCTATAATTCTTGGGTTCCGCGGGACTACCTGACTTATGGAGCAGGTGGGTAACGCCTGTTGTTAAAAACTGTGGTAGAGACCCGGATTCTAAGGATGACTGGAATTGCGATGCCAGGCAAGTGTGTGAACTACTAAACCATTTGAGCCAGAAGTTGTGCAGTCCGTCCGGTCCCGGTGATTTCCAATTCGGTAACGGACGAACTGCTTTGGCTATATCTAAAGGTGTTATATACATTGGCTCCATTTCTGGGATAGGTTCACACACTCGCTCGACATCACGCATCCAGTCAGACTCAGTATGACAAACGGGTACCGACCAGATGCTGCGCCAGAAAGAACTCGTGGCGGCATCATCCGGGCGACACACGTCTGTCATATTTTGCTCGGGTCGCTCCCAAGTTCTGTATACCCACCTCTCGTCGCTCTGGAACATGCGATTCTGTGAATACCGATCAACCCGCCGCTTATACCGCCGAATACGGTTCGCCCATGCATAAACTTTCTGCTTCAGGAAGTCGATGCGCTCTGTGACACGGGACATGTATTCTTGAGGACTGATTTCAGTTCCCGAGAATGCCCGCCTCACAAAGCGCATCACTCGTGGTCGTGTATTGCCCTCCCTGAAGCAGTATAGTTTGCCGATGAGTACCCTGGCCTCGTCGATACGGCGCTCGATCCTGCGCTGCCAGGCTGGTACGGCTGGTTTTGGTCGAGTAGCTACGTCACAATTCGGGAACTTGACATTAGCTAAACGACATGCTGCAACAGCCCCACAGAACAGGATCGAGTGTGTATCAACGAGGTTCTCGCTACTCTCGAATATATACTTGAGTTGCGAGTCCAAGGCACACACCAGCGCCCTATTTTTATTATGCATGGGTAACCGTGGTAATCGGGGTCTAAGTTCGGTAGGAGTGGACCGATATTCACGAAACGCATCCTCCAGAGCGCTCCTCAATCGGTAGTTGCACTGGCTACTTACCGTGGCAACTCTACAACATCAGCGTTCGACCGCGGTAGGGTTACGTTATTAACTGACTTATGCACCGCGGTTTGTGTCGGAGTTAGGATGATAAGGTTGCTCAGTACTTCTGAGCGCAGCCTATCAAGCGCGGCGACGTCCAACCTGTGGTTGCGTTGGATGACCCGCACCTGATCCGACAGTCGTTGGGCTGAGACGTTGACGGTTGGTTCAAGATCCTGGAACAGAGACAGCATCCTAACACGGTACGCAGTGAGGTTAGTTCCCCCCTCTGTAGACCCGTAGTATGCGCGCATGACGTTCTCGTTAATGGATTGAGTCCATTTCATGCGCTGCAAACAACCACCGGTGGCGGGGATCCGGCTCGGGGCCTGTTGGCCCCTAAGCCCCAAGCTCGTCGGTGGCCGGCCTCTCCCCGCACGACGTAGAGGTGGTGGCGACGTCGGCGGAGAGAAATATTCGTCACTCGAGCTCGACGCAACTGCCGCAACCGGTGACACTGGTGATCCGGGGTCCGGCGGCGGCGGCGAGGCGGAGCTGAGCGACGATTCCGGGGATGGTAGGCGTGCGCGTCGTGCTGCTGCTCTCGTTAACATTCACATACACAACATATCTGGTCGTCGTTAAACATCTAACAATTTATTTGTACAATTGCATTTTTTCTTTTATGACATCTGTCATTCAATGTCATTAAGTTCTTCTTCGTATTTTTATAAACTTATTGAGATTGTGAAGGTTTTAATTTGTTAGATAAATCATATGATTTCATATTTCCTTCGGACACACAAGTAAATCCAAAAAAAGCAGTGGTTTTTCAAAAAATATACGAAAAAAATTGCGTGTTTTATGAAACGACGTACATGTCATCGAGAGTTGCCAGTTATTTTTATTATTATTATTAAGCTTCGCCCGCGATTTGTCGCGCCTGAAATGGCCGATCATCGGTCTTATCGTGTTGTTCAATCCGCTAAACCTTTCGTACACACCGGCACGGACTTCGCTGGCCCGTTTACAGTAACTATTTTGTATACGCTCTACAAAAGCTTACGTCTGTCTATTTATTTGTATGACAACTCACGCTGTTCACATGGAATTGACCGGTGATTTAAGTACGCATAGTTTTATGTCCGCGTTTAAGCGTTTTCTGTCGCGACGTGGTCCCGTCAAACGTTTATATTCGGACAACGGTACTAATTATGTTGGAGCTTGCCGTAATATCTCGGAGCTACACGCATTCTTGCGGTCAAAGTATTACCAGAGTGAATTCGCTCATGTTTTGGCCGAAAACCGTATTGAATGGCATTTTAATACGCCCGCTGCTAGTCACTTTGGTGGTAATTGGGAGACTAACATTAAGAGCCTCAAGTCGCATCTGTACCGCGTTGTAGGCGTACAGATTCTCTCTTATGAGGAGCTGAGTACTGTACTCGCTCAGATAGAGGCAGTGATGAATACTCGTCCACTGTGTCGAACTCTATCTAGTGACCCGTCGGAGTCTTTAGCTTTAACGCCGGCTCACTTCTTAACCACGACTCCTCTTAAGTATTTGCCCGCTATGGATGTCGATGATTGCATCTCCTAAAGCGTCACGCTCTTTTGGATAGATTAGTTCAATCATTTTGGAGGCGTTGGAGAACAGATAGAGATATTTACACACGCTGCAGTCGCGTCAAAAATGGAATACTCCATCGAATCCAGTTACCGTTGGTACTGTGGTAGTTTTAATGACCGAGAGTGCGCCCCCTCTACACTGGCCTCTAGGTGTAGTGGAGGAAGTTTTCCCTGATACAAAGGGAGTAACGCGTATAGTACGAATTAAAACCGCAACCGGTTCTTATTGTCCTCTGTCCTCTGCCTAATCAGCAGCAGGTTTCAATTTAGTTTAGTAGTTATAGTAACGCTTTAGATATAGTTTAGGAATAGTTTAGCAGTTAGAGGTTACGCAAGAATTTAGTTATTGGATTAGTTTCACTTATTGTTTTTTTTTAAGGTGATCCTTCAAACCCGGGGGGGAATGGTTGCGCCAACATTCAAAAATTGACTGACATTCGCTACTTCCTATTCCCATCTCCCTTCCGCACATACCTCGCGAGTGAATAAGAAGATTTCGCTCGTCTCTTTGTCGCGAAATGACTTCCGGATCAAATCGCGCCGCGCACGCAATGGCGTCTGCCCGTTCAGCTTAAAAATATTAATAACTTTGGAATCACCGCATTTTCGCATATAATAAGACCTTTATTCAATCGTCTGTGTTATTGTTTTAACGTGTGAGACAGTGATTTGAAGCCCAACTGCCCCTGAACCTGGAAAGTGAACCGGTGCATCCGCACCGGCGACGACGAGCACGTGGCTCCCGTAAAAGGTTTGTGCTTCCTTCCCTTATTATTTCGGGTTGTCTTCTATTGTCCCACACCCACTGCAACACGAATCTATTCCGCCTCGCAAAATACAGTCCACTAATTTAGCCCTTCGCGCCACCAATTATCTATCCTAGTATTAGGAAGACTCAGATCAGCAAATACACTGACGCATAAATGTATAGCTCGGTTAGTATATTTTAGTTATTTTCATATCGTGATGTCACTACTACACGAGGAGCTCGTGGCTAAATAATAACAGCCGCTCGGGTCGATCTTTAGGTTAAGCCGTGCTTGCCTAGGTTGGTCTGTGGATGGGTGACCACCCATAAAATACCGAGTTTCCTTCGTGCCTCGGAAAGCACGTTAAACAGTTGGTCCCGGCTGTCATTTGTGATCTTAGACAGTCGTTACAGATAGTCAGTGCCCCATAAAGTCTGACAACCAGTCTTACAAAGGGGTATCGTGTTATCCAGTACTAACTGGGTTGTGGACGTCAGATAGGCAGTCGCTCCATTTAAAATACTGGTATTCAGCTGCATCCGGTTAGACTGGTAGCCGACCCCAACATAGTTGGGAAAAGGCTAGGCAGATGATATGTCACTTCCTACACTTTTATTATTACATGCCGTTCCTACACACACATATTCATTATTATGGCATAGGTCCTGTAATCCTGTTAAAGGGCTAAGCTACTGATACTCACAATACTGCGCTAAGCCCATGCCGACTATAATAATAATAGTAATAAATCATTTTATTTTAGGCATTGCACATAATCGCATACAGTTCACCCATAGCAGTTACATAATGTTATTATTTATAAGTTGTAAATTAGATTATCTATCCATCCGTGTTCCGGCACAGGATTATATCTAATAACCGTAGCACTACGAACCTGGGTAAACCCTATAAAATAATGAATGGAAGTCTGCCAACATTGATAGCCAGACCCGTGTGACTGTCTGTCTCATGCCTTTAATGATCAAGCAAATATCTTAGTCTTGATTCTTATTTTAAAAACAACACACATCTTTACAAATCCATTAAATTTCTATTTTCAACCGACTTCCAAAAAGAGGAGGTTCTCAATTCGAATGTATTTGTTTTTTTTTTTTTGTGTTTGTTACCTCAGAACTTTCGACTGGGTGAACCGATTTTGATGATTCTTTTTTTATTTGAAAGTTAGTGCTTCCCGTATGGTCCCATTTTAATTTTGTTAACATCTGATGCTGATCTTCGGAGTTATACAATGGAACTCTTCAAAAATAGACGGCAAATGTTGCAATCGCTTGGATGTTTATTGTTTATACAACATCATGACGTAGCATCACGCCTGTATGCTCTGAGTGGGTACACAGATGTGTACAATACACCCAGATTTCAACAGTTCGTTCCTGTTCCACGCGCGCCTCAAAGAGATGTCAGCAAAAGGGACTGTTCTAAAGAGGTACTGCGGCCCTGGATAAAAAAGGGCTAAGAAGGAACATGAATTGGTTTTAGTCAGTAAAAGTCTGACACTCTGAGGGGGGAGGGGGGCAATTTAATGATATCCCATCCGAAAAAAAAAGATATGTTAAGTTCCATATATTGGGGATACGCCTATTCATCATCAGCCTATTAATGTTCCCACTGCTGGGACACAGGCCTTCTCTCTATGAGAGGGAATGTGCTATAATCCACCACGCGGGCCCAGTGCGGGTTGGTAGATGTCACATTGTCTTCGAATTTTTTGGTTCTGGGACATGCCGGTTTCTTCACGATGTTTTCCTTCACCGTTTTGAGAGCAATGGTGATGAAATAAATTACACAAAGTAATACGCCTGCCTGGGTTCGAACCCACAACTTACTGTTCGTAAGTCGGGGCCGCCACCACTGGGCCACCGCTGCTCACGCCTATTACATGTATTGGTAACAATGTCAAATAAATTCATGGCAAATATTTGTTTTGGAACAACTAAAAATAAATAAATAAAAAACTTTTTTGCAAAAAATAAAACCGACTTCAAAAAACACAAAAAAGTGAAAAATAACTTTAGCTTCAGAAGTCGGTGACAAAAAAACGAAATCAATCAAACAAGAGTCACCGACTTTATTTTTTGCAAAAAAGTTTTTTATCTTTAAGCAATTAGTTAATGGTTGTGTTACCTTAGCGAAATCTATACTAATATTATAAAAAAGGTAACATTTTTTTGTAAGTTTGTATGTAGGGGGTAATCTCCGGAAGTAATGAACCGATTTCAAAAATTCTTTCACCATTAGAAAGCTACATTCACCTTGAGTAACATATGCTATATTTTATCCCCGTACTCTTACGGGAACGGAAACTACGCGAGTGAAACCGCGGGACGTCCGCTAGTCCCTAATAAATCTCCTATAATAACCTATCAAGCCCAGAAAACTTTTAATTTCTGTCACGGTTTTTGGTAGTGGGTAGTTAAGAACTGCTTTAATTTTGTCATTATCAGGCTAAGACCGTCTTTAGTTATAACATGACCTAAGTATAGAACTTCTTTCCATAGAAATTCGGATTTATCAAGTTGAATTTTGAGGTTATTTGTCTTCAAACGATCAAAAACTGCTCGGCAAGTGAATTTGAGAATATTAATATAATGTCATCCAAATAAACCAGATAATGGATTCCATGTAAGCCTCGTAAGATATTGTCCATTGCTCAATGGAATGTCGCTGGAGCGGTTTTAAGTCCATTTTCTGTGCTGAATTCTGTTTTCTGTCTGTCATTTTATTAATTTCTATTTGATGATAACCGCTTGCTAAATCTAATGTAGTGAAGTATGTACTTTTACCTAATTTATCAAATAGATCAGTGAAAATAGGAAGTGGATATTTGTCGTCAACTGTAATTTCATTTAGCCGTCTATAGTGAACTACCATTCTATATTTCATTTCAAATTCAAATTTAAATTTCAAATATAAATCATTTATTTCAATTAGACCATTACGGCACTTTTGAATGTCAAAGATACAAAAGAAAACAAAGCTACAGTCCCAGTCACAAGACATACTAACTTGAGAAAGTACTGTAGTTGCCCATTCCCTAGCGTAGATCTCGATGGAGAAGAACGGGCAAGAAACTCCATGGACACTCTTTTAAATCAAAATATTGTTACAAAATCTTGGTTACATCATTCATGTTGAGATTATACATGTCGCCGCGAGGACACCTATAAGCTAAGCTTATTACATAATGTTATTGATTGTAACTAGTTGAATTATAATTTCTTATTCCATAAACGATAATACTGCCATCTGTGAGATACTCAGGCAACTATTATAACACCTGTGAGTGCCATTGACTAATTTCGTATGAGTATCAAGCTCAACAGCGCCATCTGTTGGCTTGTCTTAATCAGTATCACTTGAAAATCAATTATCAAACTAAACTCAATGTTCTATCTAAAACTATCGTTATAATTAACATAAGAATATTTGTTTAACAACTTTAGGGTTTCATTCATATTAGCAATTAATAGGTAATCACTTGACATTATGATTCGGCGTCACCTGTCAGGGAAAATGGCGCCGAATGTGATTTTACCGTCAATACCTGAATGTTTAAATTTAGTACGAGAACAGTCTCAATAAATAGATCTCAACTTTAAATTAATAAGACTATTTTACACAGTGATTTACTAGTAAAAAGCTTTTGTTTAACATAACTGTTTATATCACCGGAAATGTTCTATGATAGCACAGATTAAAGACTAAAAAGTAATGAGACAACTAGTTTATTATTAATGATTGAAAACGTGTTCAACTTGGTGAATTCTGTCATTATTTAATAGTAACACAATTATTGTAAAGTGTTTCATTATTATTTGTGAGGCTGATTGAATTTACTATTGTAATAAGTTGCTGAACGGATATTGTGGTACTTCCGCCCACTCAAAACAGACAGGGAGCAACGATCAGTCACGTTAGCTTACGATTAGCAAAAACAATTGAAATACTAAGTAATTATAAGTGTTTAATGAAGTGAACGATCTGTAATACGATTTAAAATAGTGTGAGGAGTTTCTTCATCCATTCTTTTCCTCAACCATAATAATTTGCGAATGGACGACTCAACTCTAGAAAGTTAATCAGTTTCTGTACCTAAATGGTTTAATAGAAATAAACGTTTGGAATTTGAGTCAAGTGCTGTGTGTGATTTCAAATACCCACCTACCTATCTATCAACTATGAAGAATCGTATCGCAAGGCGATGTGATAAATGACTGAAAGACAATATGGTGGCGGATGGCGCCAATAATTTTGGGGACAGTGTTCCTCTAAGCTTTCCCTGCCGTGATATACATATATGTGAGAACAATGTAGAAAGACGTGCACATTAAGAGCGTCCAGAGCAAAATATTAAATCAAAAATGTATAAATAAAGTAGGTAATTAAAATGAACCATGGCAGTTAAGAGATGACCAGTCCCAACTGACAGCGCCCGTACACGAACATGACGCATGTATCGGCGCCATTCAACTCAACCAGATTGAAGGGAACTAAATGACCCGACACACCCGCCACCATCAGCGAGACATTTGAGTGAGCATGACATTCTCTCAGCCACTAAGGCATATTCAAGTCAATGAAAGATAACTAAATGCAAATGCTTTACAGTACATGGTACTCACACATCAGCTATGCAATTATACAATACTAAGAGATGGAGTCTATACAAAGCAAGGATATTTTTACAATCTTCTGCAGCCACCACAATAATTTGCCCAATTAGTTTTCCCCTATGGTTGTGGAGCAGGACCAGCATTGAGCCAAGCATTTTTATCATTAATGTAATCCCCTAACTTATAATATGCTTGACTACATAGTGTGCGTTTTATACAAGATTTAAATTTCGTCTCATTTAGTTTTAGAACGTGGGGAGGTATTTTATTGTAACATTTTAAACAGTACCCCATGAAAGATGAATCTACCTTAGCAAGCCTGAAACCTGGCTAAACTAGTTGGTTCGTATTTCTAGTATTAAAGTGGTGTCTATCACCTCTTTTACTGAATAAATGCAGATTTTTCCTAACGTACATGATATTCTCATAGATACATTGACAAGGTACTGTCATGATATTTATTTCCTTAAACAGTTCTCTTAGAGAATCGCGTCTACGTAATTCATATAATTATGGCTCTGATGGCTCTTTTCTGCAGAATAAATATAGACTCGATGTCTGCAGCCCGTCCCCATAGTAAAATACCGTATGACATAATACTATGAAAATAACTAAAATAGACTAGCCTCGCCGTATCAACATCTGTAAATTGACGGATTTTTCTAACAGCATATATGCTGCCGAGCTCAGCCGTCCTGCAAGAGATGTTAAATGAGGACCCCATTGTAGCCTTGAGTCGAGCGTCATTCCTAAGAAAACCGTTTTATCGACAAATTCTAGTTTCTCTTGATTCAATACCACGTCACAGTCACTACTTTTGACATTTGGTAAAGCAAATCTTATGCACTTTGTTTTTTTCCCATTTAGTACTAAATTATTAGCGGTAAACCAATTATGAACCTGTAGCAAGGCGTTATTTATGTCGTCAAGATTTGTGGCACGTCTGTTTATCCTAAATATTAAAGAAGTATCATCAGCAAACAACACCAATTGCGGGTGGTTGTTAAATAAATGGGGTAGGTCATTTATGTACACTAAAAAGAGGAAGGGACCCAATATCGAACCTTGTGGTACACCCATTTTTACTTTTAAACCCATTGAATTTACACCATTTACTTGTACATGCTGTTGTCTATCATTCAAATTTGATTTTACTAAACTGAGCGCAAGTTTACCTAAAACGTAATGCTCCAGTTTCAAGATCAGGGTTTCGTGATTTACGCAATCAAATGCCTTCGAAAGGTCACAAAAGATTCCTATGGCATCTTGTGCCTCTTCTCTCTCTGCGGACGTATCCCAAATTCTTGTTGGCGATAACCAAAGGGTTAGCCTTGAAATCCAAATTGCGGAGGTCGCATCCCAAATGGTTAATCTTGGAAGTTTCCAAAATATTATTTGGGTTGTGTATTTGGTTGCGCAAAAATAGGTTTATTATTAAAAGGTGTATTATAATTATTTTTACCGAATTTAAACGTTGGTGTAGTATTTTTACTGGAGGACGGCAGCAGTGTTTTATTTCGGGCATTATATTGGTCATGGAAGTTGACCTCTTCTAATACGAACGCTAAAGACTGTTCCAAAGTGGACGGCGCTTTTAATCTCACAATACGCACCATATTTTCCGGTAGATTATAAAGGAACACGTTTAAAGAAGTATTATTATAAATGATTATTTTACTTTCACAAATACTACCTACTCGATAATCTATTAACTTTTGATATTAAAATACTACGCACTGATTGTATACGATTGCAAAATTACAAAAATTATTCACCGTTTCTTATACGCATGGTTTCCAATTCAATAGCTAAACATTCTTCACTTCTAGGGTCTCCAAAATGTTGTATTAATAACTCCTTAAATTCTTCCCATGTAAAAATATCCTCGCACTCACTGATAAGCGCGGCTGCATTCCCCGCTAATCTACTCGTTATAGAATGCATTACATACAAGTTTTGCTCGGCACTTCCCTTGTATTTATTTATGACTAGCTGACCCGCGCAACTTCGTCTGCGTCACATGAGAGAAAGAGGGTTAGAGAGAGTGTGAGTCAACCTTAAAAGATAGATATAATGCTATCGCGGTTTTTTTTTAGAACGTTTTAAAACGGACAATTCCCTAATACATGATTGTTGCGTAACTTTAACCATTTATGCAGCGCCCACAAAGGAAGCTCTCAAAAGAAATAAATTTTCCTTGTTTTTGCAACATTTATCATTGATGCTCGTCTCCTTTTAATTAAAGCGTGATGTTAGATAACCTATTGCCGTCCTCTATACTTATTCAACACTAAAAGTTTTTTTTTAATTCGAACCAGTAGTTCCTGTAGCCTGTTCCTTAGCGCGTTCAACCAAACAAACTCTTAAGCTTTATAATATTAGTGGATATAGATCCAAGTGGGTAACAATTTAATTTCTTCGATATATTTGCATGAATCGCTAAAATAATCTACTTATGTTTTTTTCAGAAAAGGGCTTGCCTCTACAGCCTTACGTCTTCATCCTTAGACATTCGATGACAGTCTGAATACTCCAGCTAGGTTGAAAGTTCTCATCAAAGGTGCAAGAAATTAGTCCAAACACGATTTTTCAATTATAAATGGGACCAACTTTGAGATGTACCTATACTTTTCACAAAAAAAAGGACCATGTACGGACTTCCCTGTAAAAGTTATCCGTGGTCAACAACAACAACAGCACATAACGTCCACTGCTGGACATAAGCCTCTCCCTTGATGGGAGGAATTTGCCGTAATCTCCACGCTTGGCAGGCGGATTGGAGATCGCAGTGATTAAAGACTAACAGAAAACGCTGCTGCCCATTCTCTGGTCTACGGAGACGCAAAGTGTTCTGCCTCAGACATTAGTCGCCATAAACGACACCCGTGAGTGTAATAGGTTGGTTCTATTCTACTCTGCCGGACACCACACGGCTTAACCTCGGCTCACGGCTTTCCGTGGTCATATATATAAAAAAATACGCGTCGAATTGAAAACATCCTTCTTTTTGTTTTGTCGGTTAAAAAACCAATCTTGAGGCAACTGACACGGGCGAGGGTCATTCAATTCAGAAAATGGAGTGAAATGAACAACGCCATCTATCAACCAAAATGTTAAACTGCTAAAGTATATTATGCTATATATTTTTTTTAAAGTTGGTCAGTCGATTTAAAATCAAATCAAATTAAATCAAAGCATTTATTTCAAGTAAGCCAGTTACAGGCACTTTTGAATTGTCGAAACAAAGATTAAAATTAAATGTAGCTACAGTCCCAGTCACAAGACATAAAAACTGTGAAAGTACTGTAGTTGCCCATTCCCTAGCGTAGATCTCTATGGAGAAGAACGGGCAAGAAACTCCATGGACACTCTTTTAAATCAGAATATTGTTACAAAATCTTGATTACATCATTCACGTTGAGATGGTATATTATGTGAGAACAATGTAGCAAGATGTGCACGGTAAAAGTGTCCACAGCAAAAACACACAAACAATAAAAAAAATACAATTCAAAATAATTCATTCAAATAAGCCATGGCAACCAAGAGATGACCAGTCACAACTGACAGCGCCCGTTCACGGACATGACGCATGGATCAGCACCATTCAACTCAACCATTTTGAAGGGAACTAAATGATCCGACACATGCGCCACCATCAGCGAGACAATTGAGTGAGCATGACATACTCCAAACCGCCAGGGCACATTCAAGTCAAGAAAAGACGTAGGTTTCCAGTGAATGTTAGCTTTCTAGTACATAGTACTCACACAATATGGGCTATGCATTTATATAATACTAAAGAGATTGATTCTATACAATGCAAAGATAGTTGTACAATCTTCAGCAGCTCCAACAATACAATTTAATGCTATCAATTTATGCGCCCCTGTCCATGTGGAGCAGGACCAGCATTGAGCCAAGCATTTTTATCAGCGATATAATCGCTCAACTTGTAATATGCTTGCTTACATAGTGTGCGTTTAATGCATGTTTTAAATTTCGTCTCATTCAGTTCAAGAATACTTTGTGGAATTTAATTACAGCATCTCAAACAGTACCCCATGAAAGATGAGTCTACTTTAGCGAGTCTGAAACCTGGCTGAACTAGTTGGTCCCTATTTCTAGTACTGTAATTATGTCTGTCACCCCTTTTACCAAAAAGGTGCAGATTTTTTCTGACGTACATTATGTTTTCGTAGATGTATTGACAATGTACCGTCATGATGCCAATATCCTTAAACAGTTCCCTTAGAGAATCGCGCCTACGAACATTATATACGGCTCTGATGGCTCTTTTCTGCAGAATAAATATTATAGACTCAATATCTGCAGCCCGTCCCCACAGCAAAATGCCATAAGACATTATACTATGAAAGTAACTAAAATAAACCAGTCTAGCGGTATCTACATCAGTATACTGACGGATTTTTCTAATGGCATAGGCTGCTGAACTTAGCCGCCCCGCAAGAGATGTCAAATGAGAACCCCATTGTAGCCTTGAATCAAGCGTAATCCCCAGGAAAACCGTTTTATCTACGAATTCAAGTTTCTCTTTATTCAATATTATATCACAATCACTACTTTTAACATTCGGTAAAGCAAATCTTATGCATTTGTTTTTTTTTTCATTTAATACCAAATTGTTTGCTGTGAACCAATTTTGGACCTGAAGTAGGGCATTATTCACGTCATCTAGATTTTGGGCCCGCCTATTTATCTTAAAAATTAGGGAAGTGTCATCAGCAAATAACACCATATTTTGAGGTTGGTTTTTCAGTAAATAGGGTAGATCATTTATATATACTAGAAAAAGGAAAGGACCCAATATTGAGCCTTGTGGAACCCCCATTTTTACTTTTAACCCCTGTGAATTAACACCATTTATTTGAACATGTTGTTGTCTATCATTCAAATAAGATTTTACCAAACTAAGTGCAAGTTTACCCAGTCCGTAATGCTCAAGTTTCAAAAGTAATGTGTCGTGATTTACGCAATCAAACGCTTTGGAGAGGTCACAAAAAATTCCTATGGCGTCTTGTGACTCTTCCCACGCAGTAAATATGTGCTTTAATAAGGTTACACCGGCGTCAGTTGTACAACGTCCCTTGGTGAAGCCATACTGTTGATCATGTAAGATTCTGTTGGTGTTAAAATGATAGAGCATTTGATTAAGCATTACTTTTTCAAAAACCTTGCTAAAAACTGGTAACACGGATACAGGTCTATAATTATTAGTATCTTTACTGTCCCCGGATTTGAAAAGAGGTATGACTTTACTGTATTTCATTAAATCAGGGAAAACTCCTTGGTCTACACATAAATTAAAAATTAAAGCTAAGTAAGGGGCTATAGTCTCAAGTATGGATGTACAAACTTTGACAGACATTCCCCATAGATCTTCGGTTAGTTTGATCTTTATTTGCCGGAAAGTTTTAATAACAATCATAGGGTTAATGTGTTTAAATTTAAATTCAACCAGGCAGCCAGACACATTCGCCTTTAATAAACCAATTGAGAGTTCAGGTGAGGAAATAAGAGCCTCCGTTGTTTTTTGTGGTATATCGGTAAAGAATTTTACAAATTCTTGAGCTACTTCCTGATTAGAGCTTTTAGGACCACATGCTGTATCTAATGTGTAGCTAGTGTTACGTATTTTCTTCCTGTTAGTCTCATTATTTATAACTTTCCAAACTGTCTTTATTTTATTTTCTGCTGTTTTGATCTTGTTGCTAATGTGCAGTGCTTTAGCAACCTTGCATGTATTTCTAAAAATGTTTGAATACTTAGCAACATACTTGTTAAAAGTTTCAGTGTTTATAAAAGGCTTAAGGCCATAAAGCTCAAATAGTCTTTCCCTACTTTTTCTGTAACCTCTAGTTGCCCAATCACTAAATATGAATTTAGGGCAAATACTTTTTGTCTTCTTTTCAAAAGTTTTATTGAATTCCGTGTGAACTATTGAAAAGAAACGATCATACAATTGATCTATATTAATATCATCAAGGCCCATAACGCTTAACTTGTTCTGTAGCAAAATATTATACCTATTTAATCTGCTAGAAGTTATAGGTCTAAATTTAATTTGAACTTTTTGCGATGGGGGTGTATTACATCTGAAGGTTACAGTTTGTCCGCTATGGTCAGAGGGTAGACACTTTACTATTGCTTTATCTAAGTAATCACAATCGCAGAAAATATTATCTATACAAGTAGCAGAAGATGGAGTGACTCTAGTAGGTTCTGTAAAAGTGTTGGTCAAGTCAAATGACTTAAATAGTTATTTATGCAACTGTTGTATAATGAGGGGTATTAAAACACGAATGTGAGTTTATCACACGAGGCGAAGCCGAGTGTGATAATAGTATCACATGAGTGTTTTAATACCTAATTATGTACAGTTGCATACAAGACTTTATCTACATCCATGATATGAATCCTCCATAAAAGGTTCTGAAACCATAGGGTGTTGCAGTGTTCTAAGAAGTCTATGTAAATTCATGGAAAGTTTAATTGCTTGTATTTAATACTTACAAACCGTGTATAGGTAGTAATATAATTATTTACATTTTGGATTGTTCAATTATCAAAATTCACAAAGCTTGTATCACTCATTTTTGTAAACAACAAAGTACATAATGCAATACTAATATCCAAATGTCGAACAAAAATGGCGGGATACGACGTGAATTCGAATTAACCTATAAGTTTTTTTTTTAATTACGGCGCTGTGGTAGTGAATCGCACGTGCTAGACGTTCGATTCACTACCACATTCGATGTTCTTTTTTTAAAACGAGTTGCATAATGAAATTCAGTACAACATTATAACACCCGTTTGGGTGTTATAATGGTTATTATGCCACTGGCTGTTTTAATGTTGGCCATAAGCTAACTGTTTCAGATACCTTTATAGAGGATTTATAGCATGGGTGTAGATAAAAGATTTAATAAGCGACTGCTATTTGCACATTCTTCTAAAATATTGATATTAAAATCACCACAAATAATTGTAGATTTATTACTGACTGCAAGTTTTGCCATCACATCTTCCATTATTGATTCAAATAAAGAAAAGTTTTGATAGTTTGGGGGACTGTACACACACACAATTACATGCTTATCTAGCTCAACACAGGACAGTTCAAGTTATGTGGTGAGCACATTTTTAGTCATTGGTACCATTTTAGTTCAACAGATGTTGCTGCATGTATGTATCTTACATTTGATGATTAATTCTTCTTGAAAACTTTAAGTTCATATATCTTTTAATAGAATTAACCGATTTCAATGAAACAAACACTAAATCATACCCCAAGTTACACACAAAAAGTTATCTACAATGAGCGATTTCTTATTTTTATTACTAACACTAGTTTTTTAAGTAATTTTGTTACACTAACCCTATGGACTCCTGTCTGAAATAAATGATTTGAATTTGAATTTGAAATGGTTTTGTAAATTTTACGTGATGCTTGATCATCGAAACAGACAAACAGACAAAAATTCCAAAAATGCTGGAAATGTGTTCTGTTGCTTATCCTATAATACCCTGGCAAATTTTTTTCTAAATATTTTCAATGTACAAAAACGATTTTTCTACAGATTTATTATATGTATAGATATATTCGCTCTTACGTATAAAAAGATTTAAATGGCGCTTATCGCCGTCAAAAATAGGAATAATTTTAATCATTTCATTCGGAATTATCGTGATTTTTACGTGACCTTCCATTTTAAACACTATTAATTAGCTTACAGTTATAATATTATAATCAAAAGTACAAAAGTATAGTGTTCACTAAAACACTTCTTTATACAAAGTAATAAGTATAATCATTAACTAGTATAAACTTTAAACAATTTATCAGAATAAAATATTTTTTTAATCCACTAACAATATTTCAATATGTATTTTTTTTTATTAACACATTAAATAACTTTTTTTATCACTAAACTAGCCTTACAGATTTTATGCAAAACCAGATAACGTTATAATGCAAGACGTCTAATCGCAAAATAACACATAAAGGGAAATAGGAAAGGAAGGTGAAAATTTGGACTCACCAGCTCGCCTTTCTTATTTTCAGCTCCAACATGACGAATTTGTTTAGTTCGTAGAATCACCACAGCTGCTTTCAGGGCCACCCGAACGCGTTACTCGAAAAAGTTTTATTTCGGAAAATCGCGAAGGACAGAGCAACTCTATTCGGCGATCCAACCCGGCTGCGCCAGTCAAGTTTTTGAGGAGCGTTTTTATATTAAATAAAAGAGCAGAGTTACGTGTGAGCAAAAGTGCATGCTCCAATGTAATTTTCAATACTAAACCTAATCGCTACATGTGTGTCTTAACGCTACTTATCTGCTAAGTTGACAAAATGCATGGAAGGTTCCAAATGGACCACCCTAAACTGCAACGGTGCAATTTACGCTCTCACGGTGATCACGCGTTGTGGTTCAGGATGCATAACTAAGTATTATTATGGCTAAACAAATTAATATGCCAAAACAGTTATGCCAAAGCATATCAGGTAAAAGAACATTATGCAAAAGAAGGGATCCCGATTTTTCAGTAGTCGGGTTTTAGTTTTAGAACTTATTTTTATTTACCTACTTATTTTGCACATTTCTTCAGATAACCCGACTAAAGTATTGAAATCGTTGTGGTCTCACCGCTCGCCCATTTCCTTGCAATATTGGTGTATATGACAATAACATAGTCCAAGACTACTACGAGAAAAGTTTTCTATCGAAGCACGACTACGGTGTGACAGTGTCCGAGGGTCGTGGTTGCCACACGCCTGCCGCAACGCCCGCTTGCCGCACTCGCCTCACAACATGTGATGTTGCCTGATTACACCCGTTCACTAATAACACGTTACGAACATTCAATCATGGCACCAATGTTTACCTAGCGATAGAACGTGCTGTCGTTGGGGACAGTGGAGGGCTTTGTGATCGAAGTACAGCCGACATGACACAGGCACTCTACGCAAGTACCATCCAATTAGAAATCGGGAGCGGGCCTTGTGGCATCGAATCGCCCTAATAAGATACTCGAGAGCTTCTCAATCTGTTGACTTGTCGTCATGTCGCTGGCGCGGCGCGCTAATAAGTACCAATGTTCGTTATGCAGTAGCTTTCAGGTAAAGGAAGGTCCCTATCTTCGTCCACTGTATGATTTTATTTAAAAAAAAAGAACTACTAGTGAAACGACTAATACAATTAATTAGTACAGGACATACTAATATACAGACAGGACAGGACAGTTAAGTAGGCGAATATACTTTAACAAAATAATTGATCGATAAACACTACTCACTAAGATTCACGAGTGCTTATTAACTAGTAAACAATAAGTTTGCATCCAGTGAAAAGCCTAAAAATGTTATTCACAATTCTACTTTGTCTGGCGAAGCACGGCGTAGAAAGTGTATGATGACTTTATTATCTGAAAAAGGAATTAAAATGTTCAAAATTACACAAGTCAATAGAATTATTGAATTCGCTAGTTGTGAGCTATGCTGTTTTAGGTATGCACCTTGACGAAAGTGTCGAGCGAGAGCGGGATAACGAGGCCGGCGGCGGGGCGCAGCGGGCGCTTGGCGCGCTCCATGACCAGCACCAGCGAGCGCCGGAACGACAGCCGCGCGCGCCGCCACTCCATGCAGTACAGCGACTGCGACACGCGAGCGCTCTGCCAACACAGAACACGCGTCACGAGACCGCACCCAGCGGCTCACAGTGGCTTGCCCCTCTAGGTTATGTTACCTCGTCAGTGACCTCGTTGCCGTAGTAGCAGTACAGAAACAGTTCCGTCAAGATGCAGCAGATGAATAGAGTCATCGACGCGAACTCGACGCTTAGCACGTTCAACTAAACGTAAAGGAATATCAATCACAATCGATAGATACTTCTTTTGGTTTTGGAGCGTGAGAAACCTTTTTCAACCGACTTCCAAAAAGAGGTTCGCTGTATTTTTTTTTGTGTTTGTTACCTCAGAACTTTCGACAGGGAAAACCGATTTTGATGATTTTTTTAAATTCGTGTGGTCCCATTTCAATTTGGTGAAGATCTGATGCTGATCTTCGGAGATATACAATGGAACCTTTCAAAATAGACGGCAAATCTGGAGTGATTGCTGGAATCGCTTGGATGTTGATTGTTTATACAATATCATGACGTAACATCACGCCTGTATGCTCTGAGGGTTACGCAGATGTGTACATACACCCAGATTTCGACAGGTTTAGTTATGTTAAGTTCCATTTATTGGGGATAAGCCTATTACCATGACATGTATTGTTTTTTTATTTGAAAGGACGTACTTCCGTCGTTGTTTGATGAGAGTTTGGTTAGGTGCTGATGATCCAGACAAAGTAACGGAACTCTTTAATTCTTAGGAGCAAATTAACGATACTCGTCCGAATCTTTTATAGGCTATCCGGATATTTGAGTCACTTACCGTAACGTCGTTACAGTCAAGTTAGTGTCGTAGTCGAATATGATGATCAATGGAACTCCTTAACGGCTTACAGTAAGGGTGCGATCTGTGGCGAATTTCTATTTGTCTTAAATTATAATGCACTTACGAACTAAAAATGGAAAAATAATTTTTTTTTTGCAAAAAATTAAACCGACTTCAAAAAACACAAAAAAGTGAAAAATAACTTTAGCTTCAGAAGTCGGTGACAAAAAAACTAAATCTATCATGCAAAGGTCACCGACTTCTGAAGCTAAAGTTATTTTTCACTTTTTTGTGTGTGTGAGAATTTTTTTTTAACAATAAACTAACTACTCAGGATTTTTACTAAGGATAAAGGAGGCGAGTTTTATTCTGAATTCCAAAGCATACATGGCTCATCCAACGGGCATAGACCGCTGAGCTTGCAAACGATATCTAGGTACTAGCATGGAGACAGACATATATGTACTTAGCTTAATCTAGAGCAGACGGGCGAGGTGTATCCATAACTAGATGTTTCTTATAAACTTGTCAGAATAATAACGAAATAATACTCACACTGACTATCTTGTAGGCAGCCATACACAAGATCCAACCACCAATGCCGAACTGAATCAAGATCGCCGTGCCGAAAATATCTTGCAACATCTTCGCAGTCCTGTCCACAATGCTCACAGTTACTCAACGTGCCTACTTGCACGTGATCATACAGGACAGTCAGTGCGAGACCTACCCGGTGATTTTATCGTAGTGCAGCAAACACTCTCGGAAGAGGCGCGCGAGCACCGCGTCGTAGTGCTCCGGGCTTGTGCGCGTGAGCTGCGCCGCGTGTTGTGGCAGACGCTCGAAGTTCATCCTGTAACATTCAACTGTCTAAACGTCGTTGCTCTGAATTTTCTACTAAACTGTGAATAATCAGTGAACACACATGGGGGTATCTTGAAAAGCCCTTAGCGAAAGACATCTATAAATGTTTTGGACCACTGTATGTGGAAAACCCAGTTTATTACAATAGTAAAGGTAGTTAAAAAAGAAAATATAAACCTATTCCCTGAACCTTTGTATTACTAATACTACGTATATATCACGGCAGGGAAAGCCTAGAGTAACCATATTGTCTTTCAGTCATCTATCACATCGCCTTGCGATACGATTCTTCATTGTTGGTAGATAGGTAGGTGGGTACTGGGTAGTTGAAATCACACACAGCACTTGACTCAAACTCCAAACGTTTATTTACTCTCATTTTCACAACTAATCGTTCACTTCACTAAACACTCATAATTACTTAGTATTTCAATTGTTTTGCTAATCTTACGATAACGTAACTGCTCGTTACTCACGCGTCCATTCTTCTGAGTGGGCGGAAGTCCTCCACACAGTACAGGTAACTCATTACATAATAAGTTCATTAAAACTTACAAACAATACTAGAGTAATTCATAATTAATCATTTTAATAATTAAACAATACCAATATTCACAAATGCAAAGGTTTTATCAAGTTAAAGCTAATTAGTCGCTTCAATACTTTTTACAACAATATTCAATCTTATTTTAAAACCATTTCCGGCAAATCAAAGTATTTAGTACAAAGAACACCTACGAAGTCTTTCACTAATAAATTGTTCTGTAAAATAATCTTGGTACTTTTTAGTTTGTAATTTAGTTAGATAATCTGATTTAATTGTAGTTTCAAATTATTAATTGATTTATTGATCAAATCGTATTCGGCCTGTAGTGTTGCCTCATAAAAATCTTGTGTCAAAATGAACAATAATAATTACAAATCCAATGTCATAAAATACTTGCTTATCATAATTTTAACTATAGATTTAGCTAAAGACTTACTGAGAGTCTTTAGCTAGACTTTTGTTTAATAAATTACTATTTGAAACCACGAACTATCTAAGTACTAGGTAAGCCAATAGATGGCGCTTAATTCATCTGTCAATTAATTAAGTTCTATGTAATAATTGTACTGCCAAGCAGAGATGGCAGGTTCACTAGTTTTATCATGGAATAGAATGATGAGTGCTATTAATTAGATTAAATCTTAGCAGATAGAGCCTCTTGCGGCGACATATATATAAGTAAATGCCACAAAAGTAAATGAATAAACTTTAAAAAGCTGCGTGTGTTAGCATTTGAGTATATAACTATGTAGATATGTGTCACATATGAAATAACGTATAGGTACCTTCAATACTTGTGGAATATTCTTTTATCAAAAATATTTGCTAAGTCGAGGGTAGGTTGTTATGTACACACATTAATTTGTACTGTGCTTTGCTACCGAGCGCAATAAACTGATTTACCAAAATCTCGTGTTTTAATGGACATAATAATATGTAACTAGATGTACTTAAATATTTAAAGTTCGTAACTTATTAGGCATAAAATATAAACAATGAGATTCACTTCATAATAACATTATATTTATCTTGTAGTATATAAAAATTAACCATAGTAGTGTATTATGTCATAGGCAATGTGTATAATCCGGCATTGTATAGAATTCCTAGGCTTTATATATATTGCCCAAAACGTTCAGGCAATGTATATAATACGATTCATTTCATACATTGCCTAGGTATTGTATAAAATGCCCAAAGCGCATCAGGCAATGTGTATAATGTACGACCACGAGAAGGAGACACGTGTGTGCGTAAGTAGTATAGGATACTACTAGGACTTGGGGCACCCCGACGTTATGTTAGTTAGGTTCCTTTAAACCCTGCAGACAGAAATAGGAGCCCCGCGTAGCGGGGCTCCGTCGATTTCGCTTTTTAGGCGAATATAAAGTGTCCCCCGTCCCTTCTCCTGGCAAACAATACTAAAGCCAACCCAAATTTTACCCTTATTACATACATTGCCTTAGCTTCAACTGGCATTCTATACAATGCCTAGGTATTTTATACATTTCCTAGGTAAAGTGTAAAATAGTTTAAACATTGAACATCATTTCATACATTGCCTGAACGACCCCGGCATTCTATACATTTCCTAGGTATTGTATAGAATACCTGCATTGTACACATTGCCTATAACATAAATATAACACAACGTTACGTAGCAATATATCAACCATAACTAATAAACAACACACATAATAATAACATAATAATCAACAACATCATAATAACCACAATCATCTTCATTATCTTGTAATAATGAAGATGATTGTGATTTACCTCTATTATCACAATCATCATTTTATCACAATCGTTGTTTTATCACAATCGTCGTTTTATCACAATCGTCGTTTTATCACAATCGTCGTTTTATCACAATCGTCGTTTTATCACAATCGTCGTTTTATCACAATCGTCGTTTTATCACAATCATCGTCTTATCACAATCATCATTTTATCACAATCGCGTTAAATTTATTTTACTCCTACGTTATATTTTCTTTGTTACGACGAGGGGCATCGATTTTTTTTCTCACGAACATTTAAAGGTATTACACTATAACACAATAACAAATACGTCGCTCGTAATCACTTGCAATGTGACACTAACGCTAACACGATGACGCAAAAAATGGCGCGGTCTGTTGACGTAACTTTATTTATGTTATTTGACAACTTGTCAATGGAGTAGAGCTGTGATTTTTGGTACGACGTTTGGAAATGTTATAGAGATGTGAAATAAACTATTGAAAACATGAACAGTGCAAGTTTTAGTCGATTTTAAATATCTTCATAAAGCCGCGTGCAACACATGTGACATTGCGCGGTTAAGCTGATAAGCAATTGCAACAAGTGTGACAAAACGCGGTTGAGAGGGTAGCATAGATATAAAGAAGGAGATATGCCCGCAAGACGAAAATGTATCGGAACCCTGTGTCTTCACTTTGCCCCTACCACACGGCAACTACTACACACGCAGTTCAGTAAAAGTAATAGATACGCAGTCGCGCACACACCCGCATTTCTTAAAACTGAACGTACTACACAAGCAATTATAAACCTTATGACATCAAACACAGGGTGTATTTACCATGCACCGTACAACTTACCCACACAAAAACATCACTCGCTATCGTTGTGTAAGCAAAAGCATAAGTACGCTAGTGATTGACTAAATCGGAAAGTTATCGAATCTTTCATTTATTATTGTGTACATTTCTTTGGGGTCCTGAAAATAATTAAATAATAATAATGTCAGGAATATAATATTATAATAAAAATAAACAATGTGTTGCTAAAAAATATATTAAGAAGTAAATTAAAACAATAAAATATCCGGTTACGTTGGTTTAGGCTGTCATGGCCTATTGAAACAGTAGTTAGTAGCACGAGGATAAGGCATAATATACGATAATTCAAAGCCAAAAACACTCCACCGATTAAACCTGAAATTTAATTAACTTTACGAAAGTTGGTTACGCATTTCTCTACTATGCTGTAAAATAATCGAAATACATAAAAAACATTACTTGACATCGATCTTCCAACCGGGTTAAAACGGTTGACAAATTGAAAAATAAAACTAATGTAGTAATATTTAATTCGTCAATCGACATTGTCGATAGCCTACATTAGTGGATCTGCACAAGCACATCATTAACTCGTCGCGAGAAGGAGCGGCCGTACTACGTGATTCATCCGCTTAATGAAATATCGTTTCGTGACTCACGTCACTTAGCGACAAACTTAGGTAGTGGTTAAGGAGTAATGTATTTATTGCAAAAATAGTACACTCGCTGTGATATTTGCAAAACAAACATAACATAGTAAAAGCAACAAATATTTTACGATTTGTTGTTTTTCTTGATTTTAAAAACAAATATAGTAAAATACTTGTACTTATATATGATAAGTAATTCCGTGATCAACAAAGTTTAGGTTTATGCTTCGGTTTTTACAAAAAACCCCTGAACAACATGGAATTGCTATAATTTGTTGCGATCGCGGTCGAAAGTACACTAGTTCGCGGACACGGCCATTTGCCTATGACATGGCCGACTGGACATGTCGTGCGGACACCGACACGCCCCCTTACCACTTCTCCTGTTTTTTAGATTTCTGTGGAGGGTAGTCTAGCTATTTCTCGATCAGCCTCAGAGTTATTTGAATTTGGTTTATAATTTTCGTCAAGTACGTCGTCTAATCGAGCTTGGACAAACGGAATCTTTGTGTCTACGCCGAAGTTATCGCAAAGGGGTAGAGCCTGTGGATTTTTGTACAGTTGTGTTATATTATTGTTGTACCTTTCACAGACCGTTCGGCCAATCTGACAGTTCATTGCACAAAGTGTTAAGCATATCAGTTACAGTGGACAGGTAACGTTCTACTTGACCATTACTTTTGAGTACCCGTGTGCCCGTGGAAATGAAGTGATGTTCTATATTTTAGTTCAAAGGAAATAATCTAATCGGACCACTGCTAAAATTGGTTCTTCTATCGGAAATTACTATAGGAGTTCCAGATAAGGTTGTGACATCTCATAAAACTGGTACTAATTCTTGGGCATTAAAGGCTTTGAGAAAACTGTATATTTTGTCTTCATACACTAACATAATTAAAACCACTTTTCATATTTATGGAGATATAAATCTTTGCTTTTAGATTTCTTACTTTGTCAATTTGATTCTATATAAGAGTGAGAGGATATGTGTCTATATCAATAATATCAATAACAAAGGATCTATAATCGATGTTAAGTCTAAGACTGTTATCTCTTACTAAAATCACGGGACATCTATTAACCTCTTTCACACCATGGTGCCAAACGAGTTTTTTTTTGTTGTAACTGACACAGCTATGTGAAAGTGAATTAATTTTGATTTTAACTTGGTCATTTGGATATTACAATTATCTAGCATGGAGCAAGCTGTTTACGTGTAAGTCTACATAGTTATTAGTTTTCCTCCAAATTCTACTTTCTTCACAATCTGTAAGCATTTCTACCAGTTAAGATTATAATTAATTATAAACAACGAATACATCAAGTTCTATAAATAAACATCTTAATAAGGGTGAAGTCAATCCCACTTCTGATGTTAGCATTTGAGTATATAACTATGTAGATATGTAACTAGATGTACTTAAATATTTAATGTTCGTAACTTATTATGTATAAAATATAAACAATGGGATTCACTTCATAATAACATTATATTTATCTTGTAGTATATAACAATTAACCGTAGTAGTGTATATAACACAACGTTACGTAGCAATATATCAACCATAACTAATAAACAACAAACATAATAATAACATCATAATAACCATTCACCTCTATTATCACAATCATCATTTTATCACAATCGTCATTTTATCACAATCGTCGTTTTATCACAATCGTCGTTTTATCACAATCATCATCATTTTATCACAATCATCATCATTTTATCACAATCATCATCATTTTATCACAATCATCATCATTTTGTCACAATTTATTTATTATTATTCTTCAACAAATTTACATTTGTGTCGAACAGTGGGTTATAACAATAATAAATGTAACACAAAATTAATTAACTTATCATCGTAAAGTCGGGATAAAAATTCAAATTTAATAATAATACATTCCACATTGGTCATAACATTAATAGTAGTAAATTTAAAAAAAAAAAAAAAAAGAATTGTCAATTTTAAAATGTCAAAATAAATTCAAAGAAATGTATGTCAATAAAATTAATTTAGATATAATGTCATGATAAAATGCTGAAATATATTATCTAAAGTCAATAAAATATAATCAATATTAGTTCACAATCATCATCATTTTATCACAAACATCATCATTTTATCACAATCATCATCATTTTATCACAATCATCATCATTTTATCACAATCATCTTCATTTTATCACAATCATCTTCTTTTTTTTTATCACTATATTAATCTAACCTAACCTAACCTAAACCTAACCTTACACAATCACCATCGTCGTTATTCACAATCACTAACACAATCACCATCGTCGCTATCACAATCACCACCATCGTTGTCAGAATAGTATTATCAACCATAATCAAAATAATATCATACCTTAGAGCCCGCTCCAATGAGGCTCCGCTCTTTTATACCCGTAAACAAACAAGTATGCTTCACAAGTGACCGTTGAGTCAAATCAGTGTTTGACTTGTACACAAATATGTTTGTTATTTAATTAATTCATTTTAACACACACACAGTTTCACAAAACAGATAATATTTGCATTTATAGGTATTTCAAGTATTTATGTATTAAATATTAGACACATAATAATTTCATTCATCTAACACGTGCATCAACGGACAGACGGGCGGACGTACGGACAGTAGAGGCTTGTTAATAGGATCCTGTTGGTTACCCTTGGGGTACGGAACTAGGGTTTTGCTTTGAGAAATGCAATGGGAAAAGTGCTCAAAAATTTGGCAGTATTACCACTGATTCTTAGGGCGCACAGTGCCCATGGCCTAGTTGTTTAAACCCGATAACTCCCAATAAGGCGGTTATCTTTGCGCTGTTTCATAAGGTAAACTGTTGGGGTTTTCTCGTCGTTGACGGATACCCCGGTAGTTGTTGTAGGAAGATAGTTCACACCAAACCACTGTTGTGTTCAATAGTTTAATTACGTTTGTTACGTTTGTTTAGTTATCTGAGCCGCACTTGATGCAATGTTATTATTGATCGACCCGCTTGTGGCTGAGTTTTAGTGACGACTGAATTTATGTTAGAATATAATTAATAAAGTACGTTTAGCGTAATTCATTACGTGCGCAGAAACGTATTTTTGCTGTATGAGCAATATTGGCTCGTACATGCTCCCGAGGGAAAAAATATGTACGCACTCAGATTACCAAACTTGAGTAACAGGTTAAATAGTATACATGTTATTAAGCAATCAAAACAATAAGCAAGAAATAATTCTTAATTAATTAATCATAGTCTAAATCTTGTTCCAATTGCTGGTAGCGGTGGCCGGTAGTTCTCCGAATGTCCACCTCGTACTTTGGCGTAGGCGGGAATCTCCTTTAGTTCTATATCTTCTGTTCTTTCTTGAATCCTGTTCGCGTTGGCTGCAGTATCACTCTTCTTACGAGCGTGAAGATATCTTCTTATTCGCCAAACTATTATAGCGGCGACGATTCCTCCCACCAGCAAAGAGCTCATAGCGTAGTTGCCGATGTCGTGGACACTTAGGTCGTTAGGTAGGCTCTCTCTTCCCTTTTGTGCGGTTATCTGGTCATCTAATAATTTGTGGTCATTAGATAAGTTTAATTTCGGTAGCACAATTTTTGTCTTTTTGAATGTATTCCACATATCATTTGGTGAGTCAATAGTAGGTACCTCCAAGGTTATTCCAATGTTGGTACTACTACTAAAAACGTTATGTGAATAAATCGTGTTGTCTTTGTGCTGAAGTATGCAGTCCTGACCTAGGGCAAGGAGCCCTGCTTTTGTTATAGTTGTTGTTGTAATTCGATTTTCGCAGACAATGCGAATCGTGCACTCATTGATGCAATTATACAGCCATATGTTTGGTCGCTGTAATTTTATCCATTGGTCAGCGCATTGTTGTGATACCCAGTCACATGTAATGTTATTTACATTTTGACTAAGTATTTTAGCTTCGCAGGATGCTGTGGCTCCATGCAGGTTGTTGATAGTTGTAGAGGCGTGGCAGATATGATTGTGGTACACTGCTGAAGATCAACCTCTTCCATCTGTATGTAGGTACTCTTTACGAAGTTGACTCCAATATATTGTGTTGCTGTCTGTATAACCTGACATTGTTCAGCCGTTTCCCATCTAGGAATAGCTATGTTGCGATACAGTGTATACTCGTCATCGCTTATTAACGGGATATGTAATTCGAAGAGTAAGTACTGTTCGGTGAGTCGGGCTTTAACATAAATAATTTTGTAAATATTTTTTATGTTCGACCCATTGCTGTGTTTGATAGGTAATGTTAATCTTTTCGGTATGATACCGGCAATGTAATTGAGTTGTTCAGATAGCTGCTCCGGTGTGAATAATTTCATGTCGAGATGGCCTCTGTAGATATCTGTCAATGCACTTAAGAGCATTTCTTGGTTTCTCCTCAGTACTGAGATAAGTAAACTAGCTGTTAATGCGCCAGCGTTGACATCATTCATTGTTTTCATTCGTTGAAATCTGTTTTCTATCACAGCCGTATTATATTTCGTTTCGTTCATGAATTGTTGAATTACTTCGAGTTGCGTCTTTACAAAGTCTTCATTTTTCTTGATGACGTTGTTTTCTGCCTCGATAATCAGTGTCTGATTTCGAATCAGCTGTAGTAAGTATTGTTCGTTTGTTTTAATTTTTTCTATGTCCTGAGCGTATTTTTCTGCGAAATCGCTGTCAAGGACACCAAACAGGGCTCGTGCAAGATTTCCTACGCCGTTGACGTAGCCACGTCGCCTCCGCTGTTGATGTTGAGATCGCAACAATGTGTTATACTCGTTCAGCTGGTTCATTTCGAACTTGAGTTGTTGTGACGTAGAGTGACATGGTTCGTTAGGCATCGTGTCGCATAGTTGGCCTAAATGGTTAACGAACTCCTCTACCTTTGTCGTACTTTGCCAGAATGTTGTCAGGTTGTAGTATACCAGAAGTTTCCATTCATCGTGGATGAGTTGTATGTTTCCGACGGGGTCAAAGTACACTGGTTGGTTTTCAGTTAACCGAGTTATTTTAAAATGTTGCAGGGGTGCTGCTAGTCCACATGATAGCGTTGTAAATGCTACTAGTAACATCATAAGTAGGCTGTTTACCCCTTTTCGACTTTTATTAGTGCCTTTCTTTGGCTCGTTGTGGTCCGTTTCTGGACTCACTTCTTGTGTTTCTTCGCTTCCGCGTACCTCGTTTATAGGTAACGGGGCGAGCTTAGTTATGGGTCTTTTAAGTACCCCATTTTGTGTCTTAAGCGTGACTACTCGTACTAAGTTGTCGCTGCCTGGGTGCAGTTCTATTACTCGTCCCATAGCCCATCTGCTTGAAGGTAGATTACTTTCTTTGACGAGAACTAGCTGCCCCTTCTGTATGTTTTCTTTAGTTTGTTGCCATTTGTTTCGGTTTTGTAGAGAATGAAGGTATTCTTTCGACCAGCGACCCCAATAGTGTCGACGCATGAGTTCAATGAGTTTCCAGTTGTTTCTGATGTCTATCGTTTTGTTTTCTTCAGGTTCATTGAGTGGTAGTGTTAGTGTTGGACTTCCCGTGAGGAAGTGACCAGGAGTGAGATATTCCAGATCTTCAATATCTTCTGATAATGGACACAGTGGCCGGCTGTTCATGCACGCTTCGATTTGTGTGAGAAGCGTTGCAAATTGTTCGTAGGTAAGCTTTTGTTGTCCGATCACCCTTTTCAGGTGTGCTTTCATGGAACGTACTGCGGCTTCCCATAAGCCTCCTGCTGATGGCCAGGATGGAGCGTTGAAGTGCCATTCGATTTGAAGGTCGTTGATCTCTTTAAAGAACTCTGACGATTGCAGTGTTTTAAATAGTTGGAACTCTTCTTTTAAAACTCTTGCGGCTCCGACAAAGTTGGTTCCGTTATCCGAGTAAATATGTTTTGGGGTGCCTCTTCGGGCGCACATTCTTCTTAGTGCTGCGATGAAAGTTTCCGTTGATAGGTCCGAAACAAGTTCGATATGCACTGCTTTTGTGCACATACATATGAATATGGCTATGTAGCCTTTGCAGGTTTTTATCCCGCGGCCTTTGTTTATCTTTACGTCCACATGGCCTGTAAAGTCGACGCCGGTATGCGAAAACGGCCTCGATGGAGTAATCCTTTCTTTAGGAAGGTTGCCCATCAATTGTTCACTTCGAGATGTTGAATATCGACGGCATCGGATGCATTGTCGCAGTATTTTCTTGACGGTTCGATTGCCGCTGATTATCCAGTAAGCGTTTCTAGTGTGAGCTAGCGTTAATCTTGCTCCACCGTGTAAAGTTCGTTGATGCGCCTTTTCAACGATAAGTTGGGTTAATCTTCCCTCTCCTGGTAATAGAATAGGGTGTTTCGTTTCCACTGGCAAGTTTGAGTGGTTGAGGCGTCCTCCAACACGTAAAACTCCATTAGTGTCCAAAAATGGATTAAGCTTCAAAATGGTGCTTCTGTTGGCAAGTTTTTCACCTTTGTTTAAGGAATTTATCTCATTTTCGAAATAATCCCGTTGCACTGATTTAATAATTATAAATAGCGTGTTGTTTTGTTCGTGCAAGTTCAGTTCATGGCACTCAGTTGACCTTCTTTTGTTTTGTAATGCATCAGCAAAACGTATCACCAAAGTTAGTATTCTTGTAATACGATTTATGTTGCTATGTCGTTCAAGTAATGAATTTATTAATTCATTTTTTATCGACGTGGGTTCCGTACTATTAGTCGTATAACAGTTTGTTAGGAAGCCCTCGTTTGTGTTATAAGTTTCTTTAGAGTTAAGGGCTTGTTTCTTGCTCCTTAAGCCATTTAGGGCCTTCCCACCACAGGGAACAGTTGACCAGTTTGGATGGTGGGAGTCCTCTTGTGGCACAGTCGGCAGGGTTTTCGTTTGTTTTTACGTAACCCCAGTTGATTGCAGGCACGATGTTTATTATTTGTGTTGTTCTGTTAGTTACATACTTTTCGTATTTAGTTTGATTTCCCTGAAGCCATGCTAGAACGACCTTAGAGTCGGTCCAGCAGGTAATCTTTAGATCGTAATCTTCCAGGATTTTTGTTATCCTTTGTAGGAGTTTCGCTAGCAAAACTGCGGCGCATAATTCCAATCTCGGTATTGTAGTTTTCTTCTTAATTGGTGCCACCTTAGTTTTTGCTGCGAGTAGTGTTGTTTCGTAAGCACCACTGGATGACGTAGTTCGGCTGTAGATAACGCATGCGTAGGCTTTCTCGCTCGCGTCACAGAAGGCTTGCAATTCGATCGTACTATTGTTTTCATGTTTTATCCATCTTGGTAAACTTATGAATTTTATGTTCGGCAGGTCGGATTTTATTTGCCTCCATTCCTTTTCTATGGAATCCGGTACATTTTCATCCCAGCCAATGTTTTGGCAGCTATCATTCCATAGTTTTTGGAAAAGCAGTTTTGCTTGTAGTGTTACTGGAGCCAACCAACCGAGTGGATCGTAGATCTTGCTTATTTCTGACAATAGCCTGCGTTTTGTATATGATGCATTTTTGTTGTCGTTAGGTGCTTCGCTAGTAAAATGGAATGTGTCGCTTGCGTCATTCCATGCGAGCCCCAGTGTTTTGCTGAACTCTTGTTGTTTGTAGTTAAATTCGTTATTGTTACTTTTCTTTTTGTTTTGTAGGTCTTTTAGAATAGATGGTTCGTTTGTGGACCATTTCCGTAAAACAAAACTACCTTTCTTCAGTAGTTCGCTTAGCTCTTTTTGCAGTAGCTTTGTTGATTCTATGGTATGATGGCCTGTAATGGCGTCATCCATATAAAATTCGTTAAGTAGCGCCTTTTGGGCCAGAGGGAAAGCGTTGCCTTCATCTTTGGCCAGCTGTTGGAGAGTCCGCATCGCTATGAATGGTGCGACTTTGGTCCCGTATGTTAGGGTACACAGTTGCATAGCTCTCAGTGGTTCTCTCTTGGATTCTCTCCAAATAATTCTTTGAAGACATTGTTGATCTTGATGAATAAGGATTTGGCGGTACATTTTCTCAATGTCCGCCGTTACAACATATTTATAGCTCCGCCATTTTATGATCAGGGATAGTATGTCCTTTTGTAGGTTTGGCCCTTTTTCCATCAAATCGTTTAGGCTGTACCCGGAGTCTGTTTTCATTGATGCATTAAAAACAGCTCGTAGTTTCGTTGTTGATGAGCCCTCCCTTACTACGCCGTGGTGTGGTAGGTAGGCTTGTGCTCGACTTTCCGATTCTGTCGCGGGTTTCATGTGACCCAAATCGATGTATTCTCGGATGAAGTCTTTGTATAGTTTAGCGAAGTGTTCTTGCCTCCCCATTTTCTTTTCCAAATGAAGAAATTGTGCTGTAGCTTGAGGTTTTGAGTTACCCAGGTTTTGTTCGTAGTTAGAGTGCATTGGCATTTTCACCACATAACGCCCGTTGCTTAATCGTTTGGTTGTTTCTGTGTAATATTTTTCACAGAATTCGTTTTCCGTAGTGTTTTCGGATTCCGAAGGGATGTCTTCTATTTCCCAAAATTTTGTTAGATTGTCTAGCTCTGTTAGGGTTACTAGACAGTTAAAATGCTTTGTAGCTCCGCACAATATCCAGCCCAACTTTGTCTGTTGTGCCACTGGTGAACCATTGTTATGCTTGATTATTCCTCCTAGGATTACGTCGGAGTAAACATCTGCTCCAAGCAGTAGATCGATGGGTCCAGAGATGTTGTAGTCTGGATCAGCTAACTCAATATTGTGAAGATGTGTCCAGTTCTCTGTGCTGATCGTTGAGTTTGGCAAGTTGTTGATGAGTTTACTCATCACTAACGCTTCTGTTAGGAATGTATAATCAGAGTGGATAGACTTGCATTCCAATTTTATCATCCCTTTACTTTTGCCCATTATAGTGCCAACTCCAGTGACCGCAGCGTTCATTTTATTTCGGGGTAAGTTCAACCGTTGTGCAGCATTTTCTGTGACCAAGCTTACTTGAGAGCCTTGATCCAGTAACGCCCGAAGGATGACGTAATCTCCTTCCTTGTTTTTGACCCGTAATTGAAGAGTCGTTAAGAGTATCTCTTGTTCACCGTTAATGTGATTAGATGTTCGCTCAGCCACCGTTGATGTGGTAGGCGTTGATTGTTGCCCTTTCAGATTATCATCATGAAGAAGGGAATGATGCTTGTAGTTACACGTGCGGCATTTTTTCGTTGAGTTGCATTTATTTCCGCCGTGACCAAACAAACAATTTTTGCACAAGTTGAGATTTCTTGTTGTTTTGTTTCGCGTTGCGACATTCATGTCCAAAAATGTAGGACACTGTATCAGCGTGTGTTCGTTTTTGCACAGTGGACATTTCCTCAGCGTTGCATGGAAGGTTTTTGTCCACTTTTCTGTGTCTTTAAAGTTCGTTGACTTTTTGTTGTCATAATTTTTATGTTGGTTATTTGATGAGTAGTTTTGTTTCCCGCCATTCTTTTTGTTACGGGATTTTTCTAGAGTTATGAACTGCAATTCTAGGAACTCCATAAACTCCTCCAAGTCTGGGAGCTCTCTTGAATGTTTCATGGTTTTTATGTAGTCAGCGTACGTGACGTCGTCCAGTTTGGAGGATAGTAAATAGACGACAAGTGGACCCCATACTGGAATGTTAATGTCTATGTTTTCTAGGCCATTTAAACACTCTTTAGTTGTGTCATACAGCTTTTTCATGTTAGTAGAGTTTGGTTTTTCGATGGACGCTTGATTGAGAAGTGTTTCTATGTAGGAAGTGAAAAGTAATCGCTTGTTGTCGTAGCGGTGCTCAATAATGTTTAGGCATGAGTCATAATTCTCAGCACTCACAGGAAGGTGCTTGATTAACTTTTCCGCTTCGCCTTTCAATTTAGACTTTAGGAACTTCATTTTCTGCGTTTTGTTCAGCGTTGGATTGTTATGAATCATCTCAAAGAATAAATCTCTAAAGGAGATCCAGTTGTTGAAAGTTCCGTTGAACTCCGGTAATTCCATACGCGGTGTTGTTTTTTCATAATGGGATGTCTCAAAGATTTTTCTATTTAGCTCGTCCTTTAGGTTGTCGTAGACTTGCTCCCAATGGTCGAATTTTGCTTCATAGTCCTTGTCGTTCCCTTGCAGTAAGTAGCTTAGTTCCCAATGAATCTTGTCGATGGATTCCCATTTAGATCGTAATATGTTGACTTGATCTTGGAGTTGCCACTTCTCTTTCATGTCATCCAGATTAATTTTGGAGACCGCTCGCTTAAAAGCGTTGAAGTTACACATTTGATTACGTAACAGAGTTGATAGGTGCTTGTCCGTTTCATCCCCGATTTGTTGGTGTACTCCAGTTGTATCAAATTGCGGTGTTCCGGGAGTTTCTAGTATTTTCGGTTTTGGTGTACCCGAAAATCCAGGTTCGCTTATCAACTTGTTTCGTAGTTGATTCATAGATTGCATTGTTTCGTCAAACATGCTTCTAGTTATAATAAATATGTCCTGCCTAAAGTAGTCATGGTCTCTTTGGGCAGATTCATACTTCTTCAAAATTTCGTGATTCGATCGAAACTCATCCCACAAGGATTGTAAAGCTTCGATGCGCTTGTTCAGGTAGTCTGTGGTTTTTCTACTCACAGCATCCTTTTTATAGTTAGTTTGTAGAGTTTCGATTCTCTCGTAGCTGTTTTGCTGTTTCGTTATAAGTTCCACGAATTCAGGGTAGTCTTCTGTCGACATTGTTTCTGCCTTGTGGCTGCGCGTGGTTGGCGTGTAGGTAGTGAGTACTCACGAAGTTTTCGGAGCTGAAGTAACCGCAGGATGTGATCCCCGCTGATTCTTGCTTAGTTGAAGTAGTAGATGTAATCTCCGCCGATTGTTTAGTTTTTGGAGCTGAAGTAACCGCAGGATGTGATCCCCGCTGATTCTTGCTTAGTTGAAGCAGTAGATGTAATCTCCGCCGATTGTTTAGTTGTAGTTGTCGCAGTAGATGTAATCTCCGCCGATTGTTTAGTTGTAGTTGTAGCAGTAAACGTCTTCTCTGCTGGTTCGTTAGATACAGGCACTCAGTGTAGCTCACCCTCCTTTACGTTATGTGCAACGTCTCAATGCTACTGGTGAGACCCGCTTGTGGGAGGCCAGTAACACCGATTTGCTAACGTAACTGGGATATACCACGCTGAGCACTCTGCTGATGAGGAGACACGACGACTTACGTGATGATATGCCGCGTGATCCGGCTCGAAGGACCAAAAGATGTTGGGGTTTTCTCGTCGTTGACGGATACCCCGGTAGTTGTTGTAGGAAGATAGTTCACACCAAACCACTGTTGTGTTCAATAGTTTAATTACGTTTGTTACGTTTGTTTAGTTATCTGAGCCGCACTTGATGCAATGTTATTATTGATCGACCCGCTTGTGGCTGAGTTTTAGTGACGACTGAATTTATGTTAGAATATAATTAATAAAGTACGTTTAGCGTAATTCATTACGTGCGCAGAAACGTACTTTTGCTGTATGAGCAATATTGGCTCGTACATAAACAAATGAAAAAAAAGGCATTTTAATATCGTTTCTAGCCGACCAAATCACTTGATTACGCCTGTACTTTTATCTCACTCGCTCACGTTCTTAAAACCAGTTCTTTCTCACTCCATCATGTCTTCGCGCGCCACGAGTAGCGATCGCGCTCGCGTACCTACAGAGGTCAGTCGAGTTACAGAATAGATAATAGTACTAGCAAACAGAAGTTGCACTCCTTTGATTTTGAAGAAAGCCGACATTTTAAATACCTAAACTGGGCGCGCTCAATCTAAATTGTGCCTTGACGCCACGCGTTAGCGTATTTTATTCGGCGTCTCACTTTTTTTTGGTCAATCGGTAGAGTTGCCTCAAGTACTAAAAATAAAATACTACCAACATTTTTGTATTTCAATGTATTATTATTTTATTGTTAATTAAATTTATATAATTACAATTGTTTTACTCTATTAATAATGTCTCATATATTGCTAACCTTCACTAAAATAACGATTACTTATTAAATTTATTAGCAGCATAAATGCGAAATCTAACAAATCATTTTAATTTAAACTCTGATGGGAAGCATGGACATTGGACATGGAGCAGTGAAATTTATATATTTTTTTATTAAACTGACCAGAATATTAGAGTATTAGTATTATTATGTATTTAACATCCATACACGCAACAATTTATACGGCTTCTCATTTTCAATAATAAACTATACTAATATTATAAAGAGGTAACATCTATACTAATATTATAAAGAGGTAACATTTGTTTGTAAGTTTGTATGTAGGGGTAATCTCCAGAAGTAATGAACCAATTTTAAAAATTGTTTCACTGGTAGAAAGCTACATTATTCGTGAGTGCTATAGGCTATATTTTATTCCCGTACTCCCACGGGAACGGGAACTACGCGGTTGAAACCGTGGGACGTCAGCTAGTGATCAATAAATCGGTCAGTTAACAAACACGAAGTACGAGTAAGTACGCGACGCAAGCGATCAGTCGAAAGAGCGCGATAAGTTGACGCGGAATACGTACCTACGCAGTGCACGGCTGGAGCGCGACAGCCCTAGAGAGCTTGCATATTCAATATGCGTGAAGCAGTAGGTAATTATCTCATGCCTACACACGGAGTGACAGTGCCCTGCCTTGACGCCACGCGTTAGCGTATTTCATTTGGCGTCTCACTGCTTAATGGCCAATTGGTAGGGTTGCCTCAAGTACTCCCCCCCCCCCTCCGTCCTCTCTCTCTCTCTCTCTCTCTCTGGATCTTTGAATTTGACTTTGACTAAAAATAAAATACTACAAACATTTTTGTATTTTAATGTATTATTATTTAAATGTTAATAAAAACTTATATAATACAATTGTCTTATAAATAAAATAAAAAAATAAAAAAGCCTTTTATTTCCTAAAAACATGCTACAATTTAAACCTAATAATTTACCTTAAAAACTAATTAAAATATATATTGTGCACAATGTTGCTCATCTGCTTATATTTATAATATAGTACTTTTTTTTCCAATTAGCAACTTTATTATTGTTAACTTATTATATAACATTAAATTAGGAACCCCTCTCAGGTGAAGGCCTCTTCCAAAGTTTTCCATTTTTCACGGTCTTGGGCTATCTGTATCCATTGCGGCCCGGCTATTTTCTTAATGTCGTCCTCCCATCGCGCGTGGGGTCTACCTTTATGACGTTTGCCCGGGGGACCCTGCCATGATGTTATGGTTTTGGTCCATCTGTGATCTTTGAGTCGCGCTACATGTCCAGCCCATTTCCACTTTAATCTTTGTGCATGGTTTAGAGCATCCATTGCTTTTGTTTTTGCCCTTATATCTGTATGCCTTATTTTTTGTATTTTTTTTTATTTTCATCATACTCCGCTCCATTCCCCTTTGACATGTGATTATTTTGTTTTTGGTTTTGGTCGTGAACTTCCAGGTTTGGCATGCATATGTTAAGCATGGGATAAGGCATGAATCCATGACTTTCTTCTTTAGTTTTATGGGCATATCACTCTTAAATACTTCTTTAAAACTCCAGTATTTATTCCATGTGTTTTTTACTCTCCTTTCTATTTCTAATTCGTTGCTGTCTCTGTTGAATCCTATTTGTTTACCTAGATAAGTATAGTGTTCGACATATTTTAATACTTCACCATCCAGTTCTATATTTGTTTTTATGTGGTTGGTCATTGTGTTAGTTTTGGTGACGTTCATTTCAAGTCCTACTTGCCTGCTAGCTTTGTCAAGAGTTTCAATCATGTGTTGTAGTTGGCTGCTCGTTTCGGAGAGCAAAACCAGGTCGTCTGCAAATCTGAGGTGACTTAAGTATTTTCCTTTTATATATAATCCATGTTTTTTCCAGTCTAGTTTATATATTATGGACTCTAGTACTGCAATAAATATTTTTGGGGAGAGGGGGTCCCCTTGTCGTACTCCTCTCTTTACAGGAAAGCTTGGCCCAGTTGTCTCTAGCTTCACTCTACTAGTGCACTTACTGTATATGTTTCTTAGGATCTTAATGTATTCTTCTTCCACATTCTGATCTTTTAGAGTTTCCCAAATATTTCATGTGAAATCGTGTCGAATGCTTTCCGATAGTCTATGAAAGCGATATATAGTGGTCTGTGATATTCCCGGTATTTTTCAATTATCAACTCTAAGGTATGTATGTGGTCTACAGTTGAGAACCCTTTTCTAAAACCAGCTTGTTCGGTAGGTTGTCTTTGTTCTAGTGTTGTGCTTATTCTCTTATTTAAAATTGTAGCAAAGAGTTTATATACTGTGGACATTAGGCTTATGGGCCTGTAATTCTCTATATCCTTAGGATCTCCTTTTTTATAAATTAAAGTAATGTGGGATTCAGACCATTCTGAAGGCGTTTCAAACGTTTCTATTACTTTGTTAAACAATTTTGCTAATGGGGCAGCTAATATGAGTTGGGCTATTTTTAAGGCATCATTGGTAATATTATCTGAGCCTGGACTTTTTTCAGGTTTTAGCTTCTTTATGGCCTCTATTATTTCGCTACACTCTATCGGATCTATGCAGCGTTGTGATGTTGTGTGTGCCACTGGATTATCGTACGCAATGTCATATTGATTTGCGTCGCTATATAATTTTTTATAAAAATCCGTTGCAATGTTTAAAATGTCTTTGCGACTACACGCAGTTCTGCCTGCTACTTTTAATCCTTCAATCCATATTATTTTTGAACGTAATTCTTTAAGTCCCTTTTTGACGCTTCCACTTTGTTCCAAATGTTTTTCAAAAACATCTCTTCTGTGTTTCTTGTAGTCGGTTTTTATATATTTGCTTATTACATTATATAGAGCTTTTAGTTCATTTTTTCCGGCACGAGTTTTATTGCTAGTTTTCTGTAATTCTTGTCTTCTTTTTATGAGGTTTTTCGTGCGTTCTGATAATACATTACGGTATTTTGTTTGAATATTTGTATCCCGTGCTCTGCATAAGCTAATTTGGATAGAGTTTATTAATTTGTCATGATATTTTTGGACATTATCTTCAGAGTTCGTATCTAGTAGTGCAGGTATGTAGTTTTTAGCGACTCTATGTATAGTAATATTTCTTGTTCATTTTTGAGAGCGCTATACTTGTTGTTATTATTAAAATGTGCTCTACTTTTTATTGGTTTCGTGAGTGTTATTACTGTTCTGAGTGGTCTGTGATCTGATGGGTAATTTACGCTTAAGGTTTCAATATTTTGAATCATTTGTGGTCGGTTGGTTAATATATAGTCTATTTCATTCTTATATTGTCCGTTCGGGGAGCGCCATGTCCATCTTTTTTTCAGGTTCTTCTTGTAAAATGTATTGACAATTGATAATTTGTTCTCCAAGGCAAAATCTATTAGTATTTGACCTCTTGCGTTTCTCTCTCCATAGCCGTTCTGTTTCATTATTAGATGTTCGCCTCTTTGTGGTTGGCCTATTTTTGCGTTAAAATCTCCCATTAGAATGAAATCTTTATACGCCATATCCATGGCTTTGTAGATGTTCTCATAGAAAGCAGTGATCTCCTCTTCGTTCGCAGCCTCCGTAGGGGCGTAGGCTTGAATTAATGTAAGTTTCTTACTTGGTAGGTCCAATTGTAATAATGCTACTCGTTCAGAAATGCCGATATAGCTTGCCAAATATTGTTTTAGGTATTTCTTAATTATGAAGCCGACTCCGTACATGCCTGGTGTTTCACCCGTGTGGCAGGGAATAAAATCTTGGTATACTACTATTTTGTTGCCGAGACGTCGCGCTTCAGAGATTCCTATGATATCATATTTTATATTTGATAGAGCCTCAGTTAGTTCAATTAGTCTTTCGTGTGAAGACAATGTTCTAACATTGTAAGTGGATATGTAGAGCTGGTTATGTTTACTTATTTTTGAGTTTCTTGAATGTGTTTCCTTTGGAAGGTTGTGGTCGTAATCATCCTCGGTGACCGGCCGGCTTGGATGATGTTTTGCTGTGTTGTTTGATTTTTGTTTTATCTGTTTATCTTCTGAGAGAGGTGCTGTTAATTGCTAGATAATATTGGTGTTATTTTCTTCCTCTTGACTTTTTCCATTTTTGTTAACTAGGTAGTTTAGTATACCAGGTTTAATTATTCCTTCTGAAAAGCTGGAAGATCTCTGCGGCGTTGTACGCGTTTGAAAGGTTTTATTTTTCTTAGCAGCTTGCGTACTACGAGGCTTGATATTATTCTCACTGTTATCGTATTGCTGTGGTGAGGTCGAGAGATTTCTTTTCCTGTTATCGGTTGATTCAGGCCTTGTTTTATTTTTTAGGATGATTATTTTGTCGTATTTAATTACTGCGTTGTTGCCTTTTTCTCTTTCAATCTTTATTTGTTCTTGGAGCATTTTCCTTGTCTCCAGTACGTGTGGAGGATAATCTTCTTTAATATAATAAGGAGTTTCCTTTAAAGCCGCTTTCTCCATCATAATCTTGATTTTTTTTCCCAGTGTGTTGAGTGTTACCACAATAGGTCGTGGTTTATCCGATTTTCTGCCTATTCTTTTGGCCTCTTGTATGTCACTGCAATTTAATTTTTGTGAGAAATATTTGTTTATAAAAGTTATTATATTGATCTCCAGATCAAAATAAGATCTTTCATTTTCTTCTATACCAAAGAAAACAATGTTTCTACGCCTTGCCTGTTTTTCTAATATAGTGAGCCTTTGTTCTTGGTTTTCTATTTTCTCTTTGAGCTTTTCCTGATTTTCATCCCAAGTTCTAAATTTTTCATCTATTATTTTGTTTACATTTTCTGTTACTTTCTCTGTTATATTTTCAGCGCTCTTTGCAATAGCCGTTTTTTGTTCGTCTAGATCTTTCTGGATCTTGCGAAGTGCATCCATAACTTCTTCCATGGTTAACGATGAAAAAGATTGATTACCTGATGTTTAATTCTGCTACTCGTCGCTAGATGGCGCTACGTATGCACTTGTGATGTATTTATTGTAACTAGTATGGCCCTCTAGTGGTCAATAGCGAGACCACCCATATGACTGTTAGTTTCTTCGTTAGATGGCGCTGTTTTAACGGCAGTTTTGTTTTCGATCGATTTTTAAGGTTATGTTCTTAATAATTGCTTTTCAATTTGACTAACCTTGCGTTAAATGATGATTTTCTTTATGAGGTACATGTAACAGTCCTTAATTCACAGTTCGGCTATATCGTTACGCCTCAGTTTTTCATAACTATCGAGGACAAGGTTGTTATTGTCGCTATCACTTTTCGGTTTATAAAAGTAAAAGTTCTTCACTTTTCACCATAACTTCACTTCGACGTTTTGATTTATCACAATAGAGAACTTCTCAACTAATTTTTTATCCAAAATTCGTATTGTTTATATTAATTAAGACAGAGTTAAACGGACAACGATGTTGACAGCGGCACTGCAGCGCCCTCTCAATTGTCTTACTCTATTATAATGTCTCATATATTTCTTGCCTTCTTTAAAATAACGATTAATTATTAAATTTAATAGCAGTGTAGCGGCACAAACATATTCTATCATTATATACACATTCATACATACACATAAACATATACATACACATACATATACATACACATACATATTTACATAGATGTCTCACAATTACACTAAATTAAATAAATCGTCACATTTCTAATATGTGTCGGAACTTCACCGGTCGGGCTCAGTGAAAACGTAGGATTTATCCATACTATACCTACAGCAGCATAAATGCGAAATCTAACAGATAAATTTTAAAATAAACTCTGATGGGAAGCTTAGACATGGAGCAGTGAAATAAGTATTTTTTGTTAACTGACCTGAATATTAGAGTATTAGTATGTTTTTAAACATCCATACACGCAACAATTTATCCGGCTTGTCATTTTCACTAATAATGATTAATGATCAATAAATCAGTCAGTTAACAAACACGAAGTACGAGTAGGTACGCGACGCAAGCGACCAGTCGAAAGAGCGCGAAAAATTAATGCGGCATACGTACGCATGGCTGGAGCGCGAGTGTGCGACCGCCACACTGAGCTTGCATATTCAATATGCGCGAAGCGGTAGGTAATTATCTCATGCCTACACATGGAGTGACAGAGCCCTGGTGGCCTACCATGACGTCTTAAAGCAGGATCGTTTTATTCTTGTTCCAGTGTGGGTATGAGACAGAGCTATAGAGGACGTCTAGCGCCATCTCTTTCCGTCACAGGAATAAAATTAAAACGATCCTGCTTTAAGACATCATGGTAGGCCACCTGCTGGTCGAGGTTCGCGCTCGAGCACTATTTACATGTGCGAGACGAAATACGCTCAGCCTCGCCTATTAGACTTTTGGACTTCGAGTAATTCCCAAAACTTTTTCTTACTAATTTTATTTTATTTAAAAGTTCAATTATAACATTAACTTCTACAGCGGGATCAAGTAAACACGCGCACGAGTATCGGAGTATCCAATGGGTCATGTATTTTATTTTTGTCTCATGTTTGTCATTACTAACATTAGTTTCTCATTAGTATTTCTGTTTTACTAACAATTTTTATGGATGTTTATTTATTTATTTATTAAAAGGAGAACCAACAGCTAAAATAAGTGAGTAACAATTGTATAAGCGACACAGAGTCAATTACAGGTTCTCACGAGTAGACACATAGATGCTAGTAGAAATCTTAGGATCACCAAATAGCAAGCACGTTAACCTTTAAAGGCTGTCGCG
>LR990642.1:35397692-35502955 GCA_905147715.2 Xestia xanthographa
CGAGCTTACCTGTTAAGCGAAGTCTAGGTTAGGTTAGGTTAGGTTAGAGAGTCGTGGGATGCGGTGATCTCCTTCTGTGAAACGGTCATCTCACTGAAGCAGGTTGAGGGAGGTCGAGACCGCTCTCCCCACCCGCAGCAGACGTGTCGGGCGTCGGAGGAGGGCGGACAACGCCCTCTTCCGGCCCCCCTAAACGGGTCCAGAGGGACGGTGGATTTGGGGACGTCCGCCGCCCCGCCGAATAACTGGACCCGAGGCGGTGGCGCGTAGTGTTCCGCGCGCGCCCCTATTGGCGTTGCGGGGGGAGTACACCTCACTCCCCCCGCAAACATGATGTGGCCCGCAGAGGCGGGCCAGCACTAGCCGGGGATCGTGGAAGGCGCACTAGTTCCCATGATCTCCGGTGCAAGTGTGGGAAAGGAACACCGGGGTGGTTTTTAGTCGGTTAGAGTCCGACAGACTCCTCATCCACATCCGTGTGGATTTTCCACCTCGGCAAAAAAAAAAAAAAAAAAAAAAAAAAAAAAAAAAAAAAAAAAAAAAAAAAAAAAAGGTTAGGTTAGGTTAGGTTCGCCGATCAGGCCACGTAATGAAGGGGAGGAAGTGTATTCCTCCCTCTAAGCGTGGCAAAGCGCAGGCGCTGACCGGGCCTGCGCCTGCTGCTGCCGCTAACACCGCCGTTCCTGCGGCGGCTGCGGAGGAGGTTGCGATGTCTGACTGATGGACACAGTCGAACATCGCATCCTTCAGGCGAACACCAACCACTGCAGGACAGCCCAGGATCTGCTGATGCAGACCATGGCTGAGTGGTTGGTGGACTTGGCGGTGGTCGCCGAACCCTACTCGGTCCCTGGACGTTGGCTGGGCGACCGAGACGGCTTGGTGGCGTTGGTGGCGCGGTCTTCCACAGACTCCTCTCCCCTCGAGGGCGGCGCCACGCCAGGTCGTGGTGTTGGGCGACCTAAACGCCAAGTCGGTGGACTGGGGCAACCCGGCCGCCGGTTGCAACGTCCGGGGACGCGCCGTCCAGTTTTGGGCGGCCTCGTGCGGTGTGTCCCTCCTCAACAGGGGGGCGGTCCACACGTGTGTGCGGCAACAGGGCGGGTCGGTGGTGGACGTGTCGTTTGCCACCCCCGCGCTGGCTGCCCGCGTCGTGAACTGGCGGGTGGAGCTGGTGGAGACCTTGTCGGACCACCGTTACGTGCGGTTCGACATCTCCACCCGGCAGGGGAGGGGGACGGCCCGCGCTGGGCAATCTCCCTTCCCGCGGTGGGCACTCACCCGCCTGGACCGGGAGGCAGCAAAGGAGGCCGCCTTTCTCCAGGACTGGCTGTCGCCTCCCCCTGTCGAGGAGGTCCCGGACGTTGACGCCGCAGCGGTCCGGCTCAGGGGGTCCTTGACCGAGGTGTGCAACTCCAGCATGCCTCGGTCTCGCCGTCCGCCTCCCCGTCGTGCCGTCTACTGGTGGACGGAGGAGCTGGCGGGACTCCGGGCCACCTGCGTGGCGGCCAGAAGGGCCTACACGCGGAGCCGACGGCGCAGCGCCCAAAACCGAGTCCGGGCTTTAGAGGTATACCGGAGTGCGGAATAATACTCGACAGTGTACGTTGTAATTATTATATTGAGCAAAGCGCAAGCGAAAGTTTAACAGAGATGGAAATGAAGTTATAGCGAGAATAGAGAAGATTTAGAATAAGGAAGAATATAAACCAAGTTGTAGGTGATAGCGAGAAGAATAAATGATTTTACGATAGGCAAAATATAACCGCGGTAGCGAGCCAAAGCGACGTGGGTTCGCGTTGAAGGCGTCAAGTTGACTGGTCGGCGGTCCACGTTGTCTGCGGCTGGAGCGGGCTGCGGAAGGCGGTGCGGCGCGCGGCGTCCGGGGTGAGGTAAGCCAACAGGTTTCCGCGGCCGGCAGCGCTCGCGCACGATGATGGCACGCGCCTTCACGCCAACATGAAGTAAAAGGGTAAGCAGGACTTTTGCTGTAATAATAATAAACTTATTAAGTTTTGTGGGTCAATTAATATTTGACGCCACAGGACCCCCTTACGAATAAAAGGGACATATTAAGGCACATATCGTTCAGGAAACTTGACTTTACGTCCTGAACGAGTAATGAGCATCGGATGCGTCTCTTGCGTATTACGACTTCGTGCCTCCATGTCCTCACGCCAGGTATAGGCAGGTTTAACTCTGTCAATTGACACCTTGACGGTTTTGTTGTTGAGCACAATGTCGATAGTCTTCGGACTTCTTGAAATGACCTTATGAGGGCCACTGTAAGGTGGTTCTAGCGATCCCCGAAGCAGATCTTGTCGCAAGAACACGTGCGTAGCGGTACGTAATTCCTTGTGCTCAAAAACTTTATGCTGCGAATGGTCGGATGCTGATCGCGGTCGTAGTTCGGACATTCTTTGTCGTAATTGACTGACGAAATCTGGGTAATCTATCTTGTCATTAGTTGCGGTGATAAACTCACCGGGGACACGTAACTGCTCTCCATACACCAATTCGGCTGGTGAGCACTGCAGATCTTCTTTGTAGGCCGTACGTAGTCCTAGGAGCACTATGGGAAGAGAACTAACCCAATCCTTCGTTCCATGTGCCATCATAGCAGCTTTGAGCGTGCGGTGGAGACGTTCAATCATGCCATTGCAGGCTGGATGATATGCTGTCGTCCTCGCCAACTTGATGCCATACGTCTCTGCTAGATTTTGGAATAAGTACGACTGGAATTGTCTACCTTGGTCCGTTATTACCTTCTTCGGGCAACCATACCGAGCGATCCACTGCGATACGAATGCCTTCGCCACAGTCTCTGCTGTCATGTCAGGAAGCGGGATCACCTCAGGCCATCTGGTGAACCTGTCGATTATAGTTAGACAGTATTTAAAATTGGATGATACTGGAAGTGGGCCAATTAGGTCCATATTGACCTCTGCGAAACGAGCATCTGGTACCTCAAATTTGCCTAGAGGTGATATAGTATGCCTTGTCACCTTTGACTTCTGACACGGAATGCACTCTCTGACCCAAGCGCGAACATCTTTCCTAAGGGAAGGCCAAACATAACGCTCACTAACCATCTTGATGGATGCCTTCGCACCAGGGTGGCTTAGGCTGTGCAACGTCTCGAACACGCGGCGTCTATGGGTAGCTGCTACAAAAGGTCTGTGTTTGGACAAAGAAACATCACAATAAATTTGTACGTCTGAGTTTGGTACTTGCGTTAACTCCAGTTGCAGTGAATGGTTACCCTTCAGAAGTTCCAGTAGCTCTGGATCATCACGCTGCGCATGGGCAAGCTCCATGACGTCCACTGGCGCGGTGACTACCTCTATTCGAGACAAAGCATCTGCCACCTGGTTGTCCTGCCCAGAGACGTGTTGTATGTCAGTAGTAAACTGCGAAATAAAATACAATTGATTAATTTGTCTCGGTGAACCTTGTTGGTCTTTCTTTTTAAATGCACTAATCAGCGGCTTATGATCGGTGTACACAGTAAAATTTCGTGCTTCTATCATATGCCGAAAATGTTTGATGGCCTCATAAATTGCAAGGAGTTCACGATCATAAGCGCTGTATTTTTGCTGTGTGGGGCTCATCTTCTTCGAGTAGAAAGCCAATGGCTGCCAGACGTCATCTACTCTCTGCTGTAAAACAGCTCCTATTGAAACATTTGATGCATCTACTACCAGGGCCAGCTGTGCATCTATAACCGGGTGAACCAGCAGAGCTGCATCTGATAGGCTACGCTTGCAACGCTCAAAATATTCTAGTAACTGTGGAGTCCACTTCACTGGTTTTGATCCCTTCATACCTGGGCCTGCCAACAAATCATTTAGAGGGGCCTGTAATTCGGCAGCACCCTTCAAGAAACGTCTATAAAAATTGAGCATCCCTAAAAACCTTCTCAAGCATTTGATCGTTTGAGGCGGTGGGAAATTTTGTATGGCCTTTACCTTCTCCTCTAGTGGGCGTACTCCTCCTGCCGAAACATTGTAACCAAGAAAAGTTACCTCGGGCTGTCCGAACTTGCACTTAGCCACATTCATGACCACACCGTACTCTTGGAGGCGTGAAAACAGCTTGCGTAGATGTTCTTCATGCTCCTGCGTACTTCTAGAAGCTACTAGAAGATCATCGATGTAAGGGAAACAAAAATCAAGATCACGTACCAGGCCATCGATAAAACGTTGGAACGTTTGTGCAGCGTTTCTCAACCCAAACGACATGAATGGAAACTCAAACAAACCAAACGGTGTCGTGATGGCTGTCTTCTCAATGTCTGCTGGATGTACTGGTATCTGCTGGTAAGCCTTGACCAAGTCTATTACCGAAAAAATAGTGCTTCCGTGTAGGTGTTGCGAAAAATCCTCTATGTGCCGAACCGGGTACCTGTCTGGTACCGTCCTCGCATTCAGCGCACGATAATCGCCGCATGGTCTCCACGTGTCATCATGCTTCGGTACCAGGTGTAACGCTGATGCCCAAGGTCCGCTGGAGCAACGAGCTGTTCCCTCCTTTACCATGGCTTGAAATTCAGCCTTGGCAATTTTCAAGCGATCTGGTGCTAAGCGTCGTGGCCTGCAGAACACGGGCGGCCCGGGAGTGGTATTAATAAAATGGACGGTAGAATGACGTACCTTTCTTGGTGCACCAGATGGTCGTGAGATGTCTGGAAACTCTCGCAATAGGTCGTGGTACCGAGTAGTACCGGTGACAGCTTTGACGCTGGGTATCTCCGTCTTCGCAACAGCTCCGTTAACAAATAGATTGGTGAGGCCATCAATCAACCTATTGTTGTAGCAATCCACTAAAAGGTTATAATGGGACAGAAAATCATACCCAATTATCGGCTTCGATACATCCGCGACGACAAACTTCCAGCTAAATTCCCTCCGTAGTCCTAAACTCAGCTGCAAATTAATATATCCGTATGTAGATATAACTGAATTATTAGCTGCGCTAAGGTCGTAATTTACCCGTACCCGCTTCTCATTTAAATAATTGCGGGGGTAGACGCACAGATCGGAACCCGTATCGATGAGAAAAAGTTTTCTAGATTGAAGATCTGTGATGAATAAACGGCTGGAAATACTGCAGCAATCGCTCGCCGTCATTAGCGACTGGCTTTGGCGTTTTCCGAGTCGAAATCGCAAGGCTTATTGCAGTGATGCGCTTTTTCCCCAAATTTGTGATGGTACCAACATAAATTACGGTTGTCCGCCATCTTGTAAGTGCGGCCTCTTGAACGACTTCTTGAACGGGAAAATCGCCGGTTTCGACTCTTAACTGGCCTACCTGTACGAGATTGTCGATCCACCTTCGTAGACAGCTCATCGAATTTCTGCGTGAGACCGGCTATCTCAGCACGCACTACCTCAAGTATGCTCCCTGCAGAGGACGAAGTACTCGCGACCTGGGCCACCGGGTTCACCGGGGCTATCTCTAATACCCGGTCAGCCAGCTCCGCAACAGCTTCCAGTGGCGTGGCAACCTGGGACGCTATGATTGCCTGCAGGCTGGTGGGCAGACGGCTGGTCCAGATGGTGCGCAGGAAGTCATCAGGCACTCCACGGCCTGCCAAGCTCTGCAGGTGGCGCAGAAATGCAGACGGCTTACGGTCCCCAAGCTCCTCGTGGACAAGGAGTTGTCGCACTTTCTTTTCCTGGGAAACTGATAAACGCTTAATTAGCTCGGCTTTAAGCTTCTCGTACTTATTGGTTGCTGGTGGATTTTCTAAGACATCTTCTAGCTGGGCCATAATGGAAGGCTCTAAATTACCCACTACAGTATAGTATTTAGTCGCATCGGACGTTATATTGGACAGGGCAAACTGGGCTTCAATCTGAGAAAACCATACTGTAGGTTTCTCTTGCCAAAAAGGGGGAACGCGTACTCTGACCTTTGCAATTTCTGATGATCCTAGCGCTGCAACCAAAGCTTCAGTCAATCCTTCCGCCATCTTCGCAATTTTTTCAGAATAAAATTTGCTCGACGTTAACGTGTCCTTCGCGAACGTTCCGGAAAGTTCTATGACGTCACGCGGTCACGCGGTCGCGCTACGATATCTACGCGCCGAATCACGTCGGGGTCACCAGTTTTAGAGGTATACCGGAGTGCGGAATAATACTCGACAGTGTACGTTGTAATTATTATATTGAGCAAAGCGCAAGCGAAAGTTTAACAGAGATGGAAATGAAGTTATAGCGAGAATAGAGAAGATTTAGAATAAGGAAGAATATAAACCAAGTTGTAGGTGATAGCGAGAAGAATAAATGATTTTACGATAGGCAAAATATAACCGCGGTAGCGAGCCAAAGCGACGTGGGTTCGCGTTGAAGGCGTCAAGTTGACTGGTCGGCGGTCCACGTTGTCTGCGGCTGGAGCGGGCTGCGGAAGGCGGTGCGGCGCGCGGCGTCCGGGGTGAGGTAAGCCAACAGGTTTCCGCGGCCGGCAGCGCTCGCGCACGATGATGGCACGCGCCTTCACGCCAACATGAAGTAAAAGGGTAAGCAGGACTTTTGCTGTAATAATAATAAACTTATTAAGTTTTGTGGGTCAATTAATATTTGACGCCACAGGGCAGAGGAGGACCGCCTGTACGCCTCTTACCGAGAGGCTGCGGAGGCCCTCAAGTCTGCAATGGGCGCTGCGCAAGACTCGGCGAGGGCCGAGATGCTGGAGGGTCTCGACAGGGATCCCTATGGGAGACCATATAAGGCGGCGCGGAACCAGCTCCGCCCCTATGGTCCCCCACTGTCGGAGACCCTCGAGCCAGCATTGTTGGATGGGGTGGTCCGGTCCCTGTTTCCGCGCAGGACCGACTTCGTCCCACCAACAATGGATCCCCCGCAAGGGGCGGCTCCACCGGAGGCGGAGGTCACCCCGGTGACGGCGGCGGAACTCTGCGCGGGGGTTCTGAGCCTCCGCGCAAAGAAGACAGCCCCCGGACCGGACGGCGTCCCCGCACGGGTGGTGGCGATCGCCGCCTCCCAAATGGAGGACAGGTTTCGGGACCTCTTCAGTGCGTGTTTTACGGCTGGGAGGTTCCCGAAACTGTGGAAGGAGGGGCAGCTATGCCTCCTCCGAAAGGAGGGACGCCCGGTGGACTCCCCCTCGGCATACCGGCCCATCGTTCTGCTCGATGAGGTCGGTAAATTGTTCGAGGGGATTGTCGCCGGGAGGCTGGACAGCCATTTGCGGGGGGTGGGGCCGGATCTGTCGGACGCCCAATACGGTTTCCGCCGCGGGCGTTCGACGATCGACGCGCTGGCCCTACTGAAGGGCCAGGTGAAGGAGGCGGTGGAGGCGGGGGACGGAGTGCTGGCGGTGTCATTCGACATTGCCAACACCTTCAACTCCGTCCCCCACTCGACGATATTGGAGGCGCTCCGGTATCACGGAGTGCCCCAATATCTGCGGGATCTCCTGGCCAGCTACTTGGAGGACCGAGAGGTCCTCTTCGTAGATAAAACGGCCACCGTGAGGCGCTACGGGACAGAGTCCGGTGTTCCACAGGGGTCGGTGCTTGGCCCCCCCTTGTGGAACATCGGGTTCAATTGGCTCTTGCGGGGAGCCCTCCTCCCGGGCACGAGTGTCATCTGCTACGCGGATGACACTCTCCTCACTGCCCGGGGGAGGAACTTCGGGGATGCGGCCTGTCTGGCCTCGGCTGGCGGATCCTTGGTGGCAGAGAGGATCCGCCGCCTGGGATTGAAGGTGGCGCTGCACAAGACGGAGGCCATGTACTTTCGCGGTCCACGGCAGCGCTGCCCTCCCGACGCCCACATCGTCGTGGAGGGCGTCCGTATAGGGGTCCAGCCCCAGATGAAATATCTAGGGCTGGTGCTGGACGACAGGTGGCGCTTCGGCCCGCACTTCAGCGGGCTGTCGACGCGCCTGTTGAAGGCCGCAGACGCCCTCTCGTGGCTCCTCCCAAACCTGGGGGGGCCCAAGGCGAAATGCCGGCGCCTCTATGCCGGTATCTTGCGGAGCATGGCCCTTTACGGGGCACCCATCTGGGCGGACTCCCTCCATAGGAGGGAGAATGCGACCGCCATCCGCAGGCCCCAGCGGGCCATTGCACAGCGGGTGGCGAGGGCTTACCGCTCGGTGGGCTTTTCGGCGGCGTGCGCTCTGGCCGGCACCCCTCCTTGGGAGTTGGAGGCATGGGTGCTTGCCAGAGTCTACGAGTGGACGGCGCACCGGAAGGCGCTCGGGGAGCGCCCCGTCGCCGAAGAGCGGGAGGCCGTGTGGCAGGAGGCGAAGGACGCCATCGTCCTCCATTAACGGAGGACCTCGCCAACGCCGCCTTTGGCCGCCGGACGTTGGACGCGCTCGGTCCGGTCCTGAAGGGCTGGCTCGAGCGGTCCCACGGTTTCCTCTCTTTCCGTCTGGTGCAGGTGTTGTCCGGGCACGGCTGCTTCGGATCGCACCTGCACCGGATCGGGAGGGAGGAGACCCCGGCGTGCCACGACTGCGGCGTGGCGGAGGACACAGCGCAGCACACCCTCGAGGTGTGCCCGGCGTGGGCCGAGCTGCGCCGCGGTCTGACCGCGGTGGTCGGACCGGACCTCTCGCTTCCCGGCGTGGTCGACGCCATGCTGGGGAGCGAGGAGGCCTGGTCAGCGGTAGCTTCCTTTTGCGAGGACGTACTCTCGCAGAAAGAGGAGGCGGAGCGCGCGCGGGAGGACGATCCTCTCGCTGCGCCGCTCCGCAGACGAAGAAGGGGGAGAAGGCGTCGAGCCCTCCCTCCTCATGGTGACGGGCGGGCTACAGGCACGGGGGTGCCTGCGCCCGCATTGCACCCGTCATCTTCGTCGGTCATTCCCGACCCCCCCACACCCGTGAGGGTGTAAGGGGTCTGCCTTGCAATCGTCGGCGGAGGACTGGAAGTAAAGGCTGTGCCGGTTTCCCAGTCCCCCGCCACTCGGACGAAGCGGGAATGCGCTGGGTCGTTTTAGTGGGTATACCGGGTCTGCCCGGGGAGTCCCACATACCCCTCCCGTCCCCCGATGGGAGGGTATGCGTAATGCATTTTTTCCCAGCGTCAAAAAAAAAAAAAAAAAGGTTAGGTTAGGTTAGGTTAGGTTTTTTTTTTTTTTTTTTTTTTGTTTTGGCAGGAGTGGGAAATCCCCGCGGACACCTCGACTATCCCACAGGAATATCTCCTGTGAGACAGTCGAGGTAGTGCCGGACTCGAACCGGCTAAAACCACACTCCTGCCCCGTGTCCCCCTGACATAGTCAGAGATCTTTTTAATCTTGATTTATAATTTTATTGCGATTATAATTTGTTATTTAATTTTTAAAAGTTGACTTGGTCATAATTATAATGGCTTGTGTTTAATTTATTGTTTTAAGTATATTTGTTTTTGTCTTATATAATACCATAAAGTTATTCTATGCTTGTACCTAAATATCTGTTCTGTGAAAGAATCGTCCATATTTGGAAAAGCACAGAGTTTTAGCTATCCTTATTCCGATGTATCACTTTGTTTGTCACTTTTATGCAGTATTCTAATAAAATATTCCTAGATTTGGTTTGTGACATCAGGATCTTTAAACTATTTTTGTTGATGCAGCTTTCTAGTTTCCGCTCGGCATTGTATCGCTCGTTTTCGAAGACCGGGCATTCGGTTATGATGTGGGCGACCGACTCCACCGCATTCGGTTCACAGATGCAAGATGGGCTCTCCTTACGCTTGAAACGATGCAGGTATTCGGAGAACCCACCGTGTCCCGTCAGGATCTGTGTAACTATTCCGGCTGGTTTTAGTTTCAATACAATGCGGTGGGCGTCGATCGCATCTGGAAGGAAGAGTTTTGTCACTGAGGCTGTTTCGCCATTCTGGTACCTCCGGTTCCATTCGTCGAGCGACCCCAAACGGATCTGCCGCTTGACGAATGAAACCGGGCAGCGGTCATAGTCCGGCCTCTTTCTAGACCGGAGTGCAGCTTCTTTAGCGAGGTGGTCCGCGCGCTCGTTGCCTTCGACCCCTGCGTGTGCCTTTACCCAGAACAAGGATACATCTTTGCCCTGGGATAAAGCCGCGGCAACGTTCGCTCTCGCCTCCACGGCCAGTGCGTGGAGGGAACCTTGGTTTGTGACTGTCTGTAGTGCGGCCTTTGAGTCACTATAGATACCGAAGGTTCCCTCTTTGCGCTTGAGAATTTCGCGCGTGGCTACGCATATGGCCAGAAGTTCCGCCTGGTAGACCGTGCAGTACGGAGGCAAGCTGAGTTTGACAGACTTGGTCTCGGCGTCACCCTCCCAAAGAGACAGTGCTGCTCCGACCTTGCCCTCAATTTTGCTGCCGTCCGTGAACACCCTCACTGCTTGACTGTTGTGGCTGTCCACAAGTGTCCGGTCTTCCAGGCACACGAACTCCATGGCCGTATGTTTTGCCGGGTGCGGAGTCTCCGCAAATGCCACCACCCGCTCCACCTCCCTGTCCGCGAGTGCCGGCTGTGGCACCCCTCTCTTCGCCTCGTACAGAGCGGCTGCTTCCTGTATTCGGAGGTCGAGTGGGAGTATCCCAGCCAGCACCAGGGACGCGTTCAGTGAAACGGTGCGGTAGGACTTGCAGAGCTTCTGCGCGAATCCTCTTTGGACCGTGTTTAGGCTTTTCTGCACTCCGATCTTTTTCGCGGCTGGCGCCCAGGCGCTTGCCGCGTACAGAATTATAGGCTCCACTGCTGCCGTGTATATGGTGTGGATGATCTCCGGGTGAAGGCCCCAGCTCACTTTTGCCGCACGTGCCAGCTGCTTGTATATGTTGACAGCTTTTCTGCATACGTTTGCGACATGTGAGTTGAAAGTGAGCTGGTGGTCGAAGGTGAGCCCCAGCATTTTGATTTCCTTAGACATGCCAATGTCTACCCCGCCCATGCTCAGGAGTGGGACATCGTACTTCAGCTTCTTGGTAATTACCATTGCACAAGTTTTTTGCGGTGCAAACTTTAGCTTATTTCCGATGCCCCACACCCGAACATACTCGAGGGCGGCATTGGCCTGCCTCTGGACTTCCAATGCTGTCTCACCGTCGAAGACCATCACCACATCATCGGCGAACGCTTGGCAGTGGACGCCTCGCTCGTCCAGCCCCTTGAGCAGGGGGTCGAGAATCAGATTCCACAGGATCGGACCGCCAATGGACCCCTGCACACACCCCTTATTCGTGTCTTTCCGACACTCGGCACCAGCGTATCGTACTCTGACACTCCTACCAGTCAAGTAGCTGTCTAGCAACCTCCTGAGGTTCACCGGGCACTTTTCCTCAGCCAGTCTGGTCCTGATGGCCGGCCACCACGCGCTGTCGAAGGCTCCCTCTATGTCCAGTGATACAACAGTGATCAGCTTCTTTTCACTCAGCTTCCCTTTGATATGTTGTATCATGGTGTAGAGGGAGTCCTCGGTGCTCCTCTGTGGCATGAAACCAAACTGGCGAGTACTGAGCCGCGGGATTAGGTGCCATTTCAGTCTTGCTACTAGCAGCTTTTCTAAGGTTTTGCCTAGAACTGGTAGGAGGCCGACTGGCCTGTACGATTTAGGGGCGGTGTAGGATTCTTTGCCGGGCTTACGGAGGACTACCACCGTTGCCACTTTCCAGGCTCCAGGGAAGTGTCCGTGCTCCAGGCACTTGTTGGCCAGTGCAAGGAACGTCCCTGGGTCCCGGGAAATGACTTGGGCACAGATATCGGCTGTGAGACCGTCTGCCCCGGGTGCCTTCTTCGGGTTGAAGCTTTCCACCGCGGTTTTCAGCTCCTGAAGTGTAAACGGTGGGTCATGTTGTTCATCATGCGCCCAGTCGTTTACACGACAGGCCGCTTCACGTGTCCGACGGTGGTCAGCGTTTTCACCCTCCTCTAGGTCTTCCGGGTAGAAGGTCTCGGCCAGCAGCTGAGCCGATTCCTGTGCACTCAGTGGCACTCCGTCCTTAACCAACGGCAAGTCCTCCTGTCTTTTTGCGGTCCGTCCTATGACCCTGTATATCCCCTCCCACATTCCTTCCCGATCCTGTTTCCCGCAGAAGGCCTTCCATCCCTCCGTCTGCGCTTTCATTGCAAGGGACTCGTACTTAAGTTTAGCTTCCAGGTACTCATCGACGACTTTCTGCCTCCGGACAGGTGCAGCGCATCGGATGCGTCGTCTCTTGGTATTCACTTCCGACATCAGCTCAGCGAGCTCCTTGGACCACCACGGTATGGTAAGTGTTTCATTTTTCTTAGTCTTTGGCAGTTCTTGTTCACAGGTTTGTACTATTGTGGCTATATACTGATTTACGTTACGATCTAAATCTAACTTATTAATTATTTTACTAATTTCTATTGAATTTAATTTTGATTCAGCTTTTAATTGGGCCAATTTCGTATGAAATTGGCTCCAATTAGCTTTTTTGGTGTTGAAGATTCTGGTTGTCCTGTTCACATTAATGCCTTTTGATTTTTGGATGTTAAGTTGAAACACTATACCATTATGGTCCGAGCTCGTGAGTCCTTCCTCGACCCGCCAGTCCTCAACCAAGTCCAGCAGCTCTGCTGAGCAGGCTGTTACATCAACGAAGCTGCTGTACAAGGTGTTACCTCTGACGGTGTCGAAGGTCGGAGTGTTGCCGACATTGAGTACCTGCAAGTGCATGTCCTCCAGGGTTCCCGACATGTCCTCCCCCTTGGTGTCAGTTACCAGGCTACCCCACCAGGTGCTCTTGGCGTTGGCGTCGCCACCAATGATCATCCTAGTGGGGCCTATTTCCTCGCGAATCTGCAAAAGTTGCTCCAGGTATGGCTGTATGGGTTGGTCTGGTTCGAAGTAGAAGGAGACCACTGCAATTTCCCAGGCGCTGGTACGGATCCTCACCACCACGATGTTGTTGGTGGTGAGTTTCGGACACTGTGTCACGTCTAGATCGTGATCGAAAACGGCTATTGCCGCCTTCACAGTTCCACCTCCTTGTTCAGCGCACTGGTAGACTCTCGCTCCCCGGTAGTCTCTCATCCTTCTAACCCCACCCACATACGGCTCCTGGAGCAGTGCGAACGCAACCCTCCGCTCACTAGCCACGATCATGAGTTCTTGGGTTGCTAGGTTCTTCCTTTGCAGATTCGCTTGGATTACCTGGTAATTCTTACGGGCTCTCGAGTGTGTTCGGAAATCCCTGGAAGAGTCGTTCCCTATTTCCGCTGGCTGGCCCTTAGCAATACGCCACCGACAGCCGCGCCAATCCATCCCACTTGAGACGAGTTGGGCACTGGCTGTCGAAGGCGTTGTGCTCCGTGTGGCTCAGCTTGGCGGAGACGCAGTTTCTACATTTCGGGGGTTCAGCAGCCAAACGTGAGGGGCAGTCGACTCTCAGATGGGGGTCACCACAGTGCGTGCAGAGGTCTGCGGACTCCGTGCACAATTTACGGCCGTGACCGTATCGCAAGCAGCGGGTGCACTGGATCAGTGGCGATTGGTCCAGCACACGCACCCGCTGCAGGTCGATGTGCACTCGGCCCGCGTGCGTCAGCCTGTGCCATACTGACGGGGACACCTGCATGACGATGTGAGACGTATGGGGGTTCCTCGTCTTGCGACGGTACTTGACCCCCATCCTCACATTATCTGCAGGGAGGTCCCCAATCAGGTGGGTGTTTTGCCGCTTAAGCGACTCGATGACCTCCGCATCTGAGTGACAAGAGAGAACGTCCATGATGATAATGAGGGGATCCTTATTCTTGACTTCTTCCACCACGAGGTTTCCTGCCCTCTTTATTCTCTCCGTCACGCGAGTCAGCTCCTCCCTGGTCCTGAACCCGACCACCACCTTCTGGTCCCTCGCTTTCCGCAGCTTCTCCACCCTGGTACCCTCGTTTCTCGCGTCGACCGCCGTCCTAAGCTTCTTGTATAACACGATGAATATTTAATATGACTTCTTGCAATAGCACAGGCGTTAAATTCGGGAAATTTTCTTTTTATAAATGAAACCACGTCGCTTGTAGCTAATACTTAAAACGGAAGTGTTTATTTTTTACCACATACAGATTATTAATAATAGTTTTGGATACATGGCTTTTGTTCGTATTGAACAGATTGGGGGGCCCACAATATAACTTCAACACATTTGAAACAAAAAGAATATTACAGAAAGCTATGCGGATCCTTAAAAATATTTTGCTACACTAACTTAATGTAAGAACTTAACATTTTTCTAGTTATCTTATTTATGAATTTAACTGTCAGTCTTGTACATGTGATTTACTTTAATAAAGAATTTATTACAACCAAAACAACTTGCTTTTTAATTTTTACACAAACACAAACTACTTATGTACCTATCTTATCATCTTTACTCTAAACGAATTACTATACTTTAATAATAAGCAACAAATACTTATGTGCTAAACAAAGTTATTTTTGTATTTAGAACTTAAAAGAAAAAACCTTCATGAAAAATGCTTTAACATTTTTACCTATAGTTACTTACTTCCTAGAAATACCTACTTACTTAATTGTTTATCTTTATAAACCTAGAATGTAACTTATATTTTAATTAACAAATTACTAAGCACCTACCTACTAGAGAATAACTAACGTTTACCACTATACAAGGTAATTTAGCCCAACGGCAAAGGTAAGTATGACCAACTTAATACTAACAATACTTAGATAATTATGAAAATACCCTTAGTCACATAAAGGCAGAGGACACACATTCATTATGCTAGTTTGCATAATAGAACCTGTTACAGTTTTTACATTTAATGCACGTACCTTTCCATCTTTGCCAGGTAATACACTGACTATTCTGCCCACAGGCCACTTCAATGGGGAAACACTTTTATTTCTTAGAATGACCATCATTCCTTCTTTTAGATCAACTTGACTGTTTGTCCATTTAGGTCTGTTTTGCAGAGTAGTCAGATATTGCTTGTGCCACTGTTGCCAAAAGTGCTGTTGCATTTGAGTGCACTTTTTCCAAAAGCTTAATTTTCCTACATTAGCCTCTACTAAATTTAACTCTGGGTAAGACATGAGAGATGAACCTGTAAGGAAATGAGCAGGTGACAGATATGACATGTCATTTTCATCTCTTGACATTGGGGTAAGCGGTCTTGAATTTAATATACTCTCAATTTGCACCAGCACTGTATACAACTCTTCATAGGTCAATACAGTATCTGAAACTACACGCTTCACATGATATTTTATACTTTTTATGCCAGCTTCCCACAGGCCACCAAATACTGGTGAATAAGAAGGGATAAAATGGAAAGAAATCCGCTCTTCATTACAAAAATTATTAACCGCGTTTTGATGGTCTGTGGAATTCTGCATTTGATATAATTCTTTTAATACATTATTGGCTCCTTTGAAATAAGTACCATTATCACAATATATTTTTGTTGGTTTGTTTCTCCGAGCAATAAAACGCTTAAGACAGCCTAAAAAAGTATTAGTTGTCATATCTGACGCCAATTCTATGTGAATAGCCTTTGTTGTGAAGCAGATAAATATAACTATGTAAGCCTTAGTAATGACAGGGTTCCTTATTCTGGTCTGTTTCACATAGAATGGGCCAGCATAGTCCGTTCCGACTATTTGAAAGGGACGAGACACATTGACGCGATCAAACGGTAGGGAACCCATAAGCTGAGTGGCAGCCCTGGCTTTTAACTTAAAACAAATCAAACATTTGTGCAGCACAGCCTTGATTTCCCTGTTGGCATTGATTAACCAATACCGCTCATTTAAAGTGCTAAGTACTAATTTCTGCCCTGTATGTTTCAATCTAAGATGCTCTTTTAAGATAATCATGCGAGTTATATTTGATTTTTTGGGTAAAATGATGGGGTGTTGTTGGGTGAAGGGTAAATTGGAATTTTGTAGGCGCCTTCCAACCCTCATCAATCCAAATGAATCAATAAAAGGATTTAAACTCTTTAAATTGCATTTCAAAGTACCATGTGACTTTAAAATCTTTAATTCTTCTTGGAAATGTCTCTTTTGATCTAATTTTATGATTGTTTGTAGGGCAGAATTTAATTCTTTTGGACACAAATTACCATGAAGTACAACATGAGAATTTTCTTTTTTAGAATTGTGTATAAACCTTTGAACATAGGACATTATTCTTATGATTTTTTCAAGATTGGAATATTTAGCAAATAAGCCATAAAATGAATTTTCAATTTTACACAAGTTACAAGTTTTTTGCTCTGGCCTTTGTTCTGGAATGTCAAAATCAGTATTTTTATTTTTAGAATCAGAGTGAATATAACTATTACAATGCAAATACTGTGGTCCATGGAACCACAACTGTCCCACCTTGTCCTCTAGTGCCTTGGGAGAAATTCCTCTTGAGATACAGTCCGCAGGGTTATCACTAGTTTGGACATAAAACCAATGAAATTCGGATGTCAGTTTTTGAATCTGTTTTACCCGGTTAGCAACATAAACGCTTAATTTTTCGGGTTGTATCCCAAGCCAAGCGAGGACAATTTGAGAGTCCAAATATAAGAATGTTTTTACATTGTATTTAAGGCACAAAATGTCATGCACTTTTTTAGCTAACATAGACAGCAATAATGCACTGTTCAACTCAAGCGTAGGCGTTGTTAGTTGCTTGGCTTTTGGGTTAATGCGAGACTTGGAGCACAATAGATTGACTTTGACAGTCTTATGATTGTCCATAATTCTCAAATATAAGCAGCAACCATAAGCAACATTGGACGCATCGGCATAACCAACAAGTTCAATAGAATTAACCGCAAGCATGTTAATGTTTCTAGGCACAGAAATAGTCTTCATTTCTACTAAGCTCCTGGCAAATTCAATCCATTGTGTATGTAATGGCTCTGGTAGGTAATCATCCCAATTTAAATTCAAAAACCAAACTTTTTGCATCAATATTTTTGCTTGAACCAAGACTGGACCTAAAATGCCTAAAGGGTCGAAAATCTGGCTAATAAAGCTGAGTATTTGTCTCTTAGTGTATCGTTCTAAGAGTTCCTTTTCAGGACACTGAATTGTCAAACTATCCGATGACACATCAAGAGACAAACCCAAAGTTTTCATGCAAGTATTATTCTTATCCAGTTCCCTATTGCCAAAGTATTGCAAATCAACAGGAATATCTTTTAAAATTTCAAAATTATTTGAGTACCATTTGTGTAATGTAAAGCTTGCCTCACTCATAAGTTCAATCAACTCCTTCTTGATACAAAATAATTCAGAAATACTGTTACTGCCACACTGTATGTCGTCCACATAACTTGAGTGTTTTAAAACAAAAGCTGCCAATGAGTATCCATTGGCTGTACTTTCAAAAATGTTTGCCAACTCTATTAGACAGCGTGTGGCTAGGAATGCTGAACTTTTTAACCCATATGTGACGGTTTTAAGTTGGACACATTGGACAGGATCACTACTAGAATTTCGCCATAGAATATTTTGTAGACAACGAAATTTGTCGTCAACTAAAATCTGTCTGTACATAGCCTTGATGTCGCATAACAAGATATATTTGTAAGTCCGAAGCAATATCAAAATGTCGAACAGCTCACTTTGTACCACATCACCATTTAGCATGATATCATTTAAGCATAATCCATTTTTTGTATGCATACTAGCATCAAAGACAGCACGGACTGGAGTGGTCTTGCTGTTGGGATTTATCACGGGATGATGAGGAAGAAAATATATGTTTCCTGCACTTAAGTCATAATTATCAATATTGTAATAACTGGCATGACCCTGATTTAAATATTCCTGAATGAATTTTTTATATTGTAGACCTAAAGCCTCGTCTTTTAAAAATCGTTTTTCCAAGTTATATAATCTTTGTAAAGCATAGGAAAAAGAATTACCTAATTGCACATTTTCTAAGTCAAGTTTAAGGGGCAATGCTACTGAAAATCTTTTATTTATTAATTTTACAGAACTCTGAAAGCATTCTTCGGCAAGTTGATGTTCAGTGGACCCTTCCTTAAATACAATAGGTACCTTTTCACATTCCCAAAAGTAAGAAATGTTATTATTCAATTCACATAGTTGTGGCTCTTGTTCAGGGGGGACAATAACAGGGGACGCTTCTGTATTACTTACATTAGGTGTGTTTTCACTTCCCAAACTATCAGAAATAGCATTAGTTGAATGACATAATTGTACATCCTGTTTTGAAGTTGATACATAAGGCACTTTTTCACTAATAAAACAATCAGAAAAAGAATTATTCAAATCACACAATTGTGCTTTTTGCCTTGGTGTATTGAGAAAATTACCGGGGTTACCTTGTATGCTGATACATAAATTAGAAGAAAAAACCTTGCCAGCTGACACTGGCAGGCTCCCAGCGGCAACATAACCAAAGCAAGTATTAATCAAATATGGTCCAGCCGGCGTGATGGGCAGTGACTCACGCTGCAACACCTGAAAAAATATATCACAACCTAGTAAAAGTGATATTTTGCCTGACTTGTTGAAATTGTTATCAGCTAGCTTAATATGCGCTGGAATGTTGTATTTAGAAATATCAAATGTTTGTTGTGGCAGTTTGCATGTAATATTTTTTACTACACAGCAAGAAACATTTGTTTTGTAATTATTTACTGATGAGAAAACAGTACAATTTGCCCTTTGTGTCACCTTATTGGCCCCCTCAACAACACCTGTAATAGTTTGATTTGTAGGTATAATTTCACAACAAGTTTTTTGAGCCAAATTCTCAGTTATGAATGATACTTGTGACCCACTGTCCAATAAGGCCCTAGCGGAGGAAAAAGTCCCATCTTTATTTTTCAGGCGGACAATGGCAGTAGGTAGCAATACATCTAGGCTGGTACTAGTGCCTGACATGGACACAACACTATCACCTTGATTTGTGGCAGCAGCCACTTGTAGCTGCATGCTGAGTTTCCTCACTGTTTTTTGACTGGTCATGCAGGAGACTATTATGTCTTTTGTGGCACACCATACACTTTAAACGCAACATGCACCGGCCCTTATGTTCATTCAAACAGAGAGTGCACAGGTTTTTGTTTTTTATAAATTCAGACCGCTCCAGTACTGTACACATTTTAAATTTAGCACATTGAAACAACCTATGATTTTGTTGGCAATACTTACAGGATTGTTGAGGCTTTGCAGTTGCTACACCACTCACAGATTTACTTGGCTTTGAAGACCTGTTAGTCGGAGGAGTCTCCGATCGCCTTTCTTCAGCAGTATTTTCCATGGCGAGTGCCCTTTTTTCTAGAAAATCAATAAATTGGGATAGGGTTGGCAGTTCTATTGTGTTTCTTTCAAGATAAAAACCACGATAAGTATAAACATCAACCTTTTTTGCTAAAATATTGATAAGAAGCATGTCCCAATGCTGAACAGCTTGTTTTAAGTTTTTTAAGGCTGCAAGATGGAGATTAAAATTACTTATGAGTGAGCGCAGGTTTTGAGCAGTGCATTTTGAAAATGAGGGCATGTCTAGCAAGCTATTCACATGGTAATTTACAATTTTTGGCACATTATCATACCTGTTTTCTAACAGGTTCAGAGCTGTCATATAATTCTCATCAGTTAATGTTAAATTCTTAATTAAATTAAGAGCTTCTCCACTTAAATAAGAGCGTAAGTAATACAGTTTTTCACAAGCACTTAAATTGTTGTCGATATGAATTACCGACTTAAACATGTTTATAAACGGATAATAGTCCACTATTTTTTCACCATTAAATGATTGCATTTGTATTTTGGGTAAATTATTGAACTTACCATGTGCACCATTGTTGGGCACATTTTGTACAACCGCGGCTTTGTGTTTATCAAGAATGCCTATCGCTTCGTAATATTTGTCTTCGTACTCGTCGTACTTTTCGTCATCACTAAAGTTCAAACTAAGGATCGCCTTATTGAGCCGCTCATACTCCTTGAACGACTCACTCAGCCGATACCTCTTCTCGGCCAGGGCTTCGTTGGTTGACATCTTCACAGCTTCTTCGTTTAAGCAGAATATGTGCATTCTAGTGATGCCACTTTTGATATAGCCTCTTTCGGCCACTAACACCTTTATCTTGGCAGCTTCCGCCATGTTACATGAAGCCACGCAGTTTTGAAAATTCAGATACACACTTCAGGTTAAAATAACTCGCGGTTATGCATGTAGCAACACTGCGTTGACCGCCGGAAGCGACACGATGACCTTATATCTCCGTCCTCTTCTTTCTTGAACTAATGAAGAGTGCGCACGATGACACTGACGTTTATGGGCGCACACGGATTTTGCAACCTTGCGACACAATGCGAACAATGGAGTCACAGATGGACTTTTCTTTTCCCTTTTTTCTTGATGATGGCCGATAAAAAGCACCGTAGTTATATTATTGGTATGAACGAAGCTGTCCATGCACTCAGGACTAGTTTTCCACACCGAATGCGCTCGCCATGAACCACACTGACACGACGCCGCCGTTCTATGGTTACTGCTGCCACACCGACGAAAGGGGATTTTTGTTTTCTTTTTCACGGTAAATCCGGCTCGAAGGACCAAAACTTCTTCTGTATAACACGATGAATATTTAATATGACTTCTTGCAATAGCACAGGCGTTAAATTCGGGAAATTTTCTTTTTATAAATGAAACTACGTCGCTTGTAGCTAATACTTAAAACGGAAGTGTTTATTTTTTACCACATACAGATTATTAATAATAGTTTTGGATCAATCACCTCTTCACCGGTGTCCTTGTCATTAACTGATGACACGACCATCGAGTGAAGAGGCGCTTGAATGTGCTGCTTCGGAACGGCGGCCATCTCCGCGAACGAGGGCCCCTGGCCTACGACAAAGCGAGGTGCCTGCTGTAGGTGCTCCGACAGGGCTCGCGTGTGCAGCTGGCATTCCTCCAGTGCCTTATTATGCTGCTGGAGGTTCTCCATAAGCTGCATCATGAGCTCTGTCGGTGCGCTGGGGGCCGGTGTCAGTTCCTTGGGGGCCTTCTCGGGTTCAACTGCCTCTCTCGGTGTTTTAGCCCTCTCAGCTTCACCCTCCTTGACTAGCTGATATAGCCGGTCCACGGCTTTTATCATGGCAGGTTAGGTTAGGTTAGGTTAGGTTAGGTTGGGGGATCCCCCCACAGAGCTTACGTCCACGTCGTGTCCCCTGGAAACAGCCCAGTTCTGACCACCGTAACGGAGTGGCAGACTGGGTTGGCTAAAGTGCTCTGTGCTCTCGTAGCTTATTTTATTCATTGCCTTTTTAACTACGAATCTGCGGGATGCCCAAAACCTCGCGGGACGCCTGCGGGCGCTTTTTAAAACCAAAAGGCCCTTCTCAGGGCCAACCCAAAGACCCTTCTCAGGGCCAACCAAAAGGCCCTTCTCAGGGCCATCCCAAAGGCCCTTCTCAGGGCCAACCAAAAGGCCCTTCTCAGGGCCACCCCGACGCTCCAACATCAGAGTGTAGCCGCGCGCCGTCTGCGGCTAGCTACTTCGGCGGGGCAGAGTCGTCTGACAGCGACTCAGTTGTTGGAGTGTCGGATGCGAGCGGCTCTCGATCGCGGAAGCGGGTCTTCCGGAGCTGTGGGTCCGAGAGCTCCTCGGCTTCGGGGTCCAAACCGTTGTCGAAGGCTCAAAAGCCGACGACAACGGCCGCGGATACCCACGTCGTTGGGCTCGCGGACGCCCAGCGCCAGGTGGACCTGGCCCGGAAGGCGCAGCTCCAGCAAGAGCTGGAGGAGCGGGTTGCCGCCAAGGAAAAGCGTGCGCACGTCGCCCGGGCCAAGTCCGGGTACGGTGCGTCACGCGTTCTGTACGCGGACCAGTCTCTGGAGGAGCTGCAGAGGATGGCGGAGGAGGACGAGGAGGGGATCATAGAGGTCGCCTCTAAGTCCTCCAACTTAAAGGGCACTTTTCAAAAGGCCCTGAAGTGCAGGGCCGCGAGCCTGCGTGGTGTCGTCGATGAGTTGGTGAAGCGGACGACCACCGACGAGACGCGGCAACTGCAGGCGAGAATAAATTGTCTGCAGTCGGAGGTCAGCCAGCTTCACCAGAAGCTCGCTGAAGTCACGGCCCGGCCACAACAGGCCAAGGCGTGCTCTGTGGCAGAGGGCCCTGCCTCGGCCCGGCCACAACTAGCCGAGACGAGCCCTGTAGTGGAGGGCCCCTCCTCCAACCTTGAGGATATCATCCGCAAGGTTGTAATGGAGGAGAGGGCCTTCACAAGAGCCTGCTTAGCAGGTATCGAGGACCGGCTCTTGCCGGAGGAACGCCTCCGACCGCCGCTTGCGGCGGATAAGAGGCAGTGTGAGCCGGGGCCGTCCTCCTCTTCCCAGGTGGAAGACGCCCTTCTGCCTTCAACCACCCCGTCCAACGAGTGGACGGAAGTGGTCCGTAAGGGGAAGGGTAAAGGGAAGAAGACGGTAACGGCCATCCCTGTCGTCCCCGCCACCACCACTCCCAGCCAGTCGCAGACGACCGGTAAGGGGAAAGAGAAAGGCAGGGGAAAGAGGCAGCTAGTCCCCCAAAAACCGCGGCCGTCGTGGTGACGCTCACCGCGGAGGCTGCGGAGCGCGGGGAGACGTACGCGTCTATTTTGGTGCGGGCGCGTGCCAATGCCGATCCCACCCAACTGGGGATCGGCAGTGTGTCTTGCCGGCGGACCCAAGCCGGGGCTCGAATATTCGAGTTCCCGGGGGCCGAAGGGGGTGCCCGCGCGGACCTCTTTGCAGCCAAGCTGCAGGAGGTCATCGCGGACTCTGCCAAGGTGGCCCGGCCGGTCAAGTCGGCGGCCATTGAGGTGACGGAGCTAGATGACTCCGTCACCAAGGAGGAAGTGGTGGCGGCGGTCGCAGCGGTAGGGGGCTGTGGCGCCGCGGCGGTCCAAGGCCGGGACATAAGGCCCGGCCGCGGTGGTATGGGCACCATCCGCCTCGAGTGCCCAATCGCCGCTGCCAAAGCCGTCCTTGCGAAAGGACGGCTTCAAGTCGGGTTCAGTTCGGGCGCAGTCCGGGCACTCGAGGACCAGCCTCTGCGGTGTTTCCGGTGCTTCGGCATCGGCCACACCAGGCCTCTGTGTCCGTCCAAGGTAGACAGGACGGACACATGCTACCGCTGCGGCAAGGAGGGCCACAAAGCCGCCTCCTGCAAGGCCGCCACGCCGCACTGTGCGGTGTGTGCCGCCAGTGGCCGCCGATCAGGCCACGTAATGAAGGGGAGGAAGTGTATTCCTCCCCCTAAGCGTGGCAAAGTGCAGGCGCTGACCGGGCCTGCGCCTGCTGCTGCCGCTAACACCGCCGTTCCTGCGGCGGCTGCGGAGGAGGTTGTGATGTCCGACTGATGGACACAGTCGAACATCGCATCCTTCAGGCGAACACCAACCACTGCAGGACAGCCCAGGATCTGCTGATGCAGACCATGGCTGAGTGGTTGGTGGACTTGGCGGTGGTCGCCGAACCCTACTCGGTCCCTGGCCGTTGGCTGGGCGACCGAGACGGCTTGGTGGCGTTGGTGGCGCGGTCTTCCACAGACTCCCCTCCCCTCTCGCTCTTAGAGAGGGGACCGGGATACGTGGCCGCCGCGTGGGGAGAGATAGCGATGGTGGGGGTGTATTTCTCCCCAAACCGCCCTCTCTCGGACTTTGAGGATTTCCTCGAAGTCCTCACTGCTGTCGTAGGGAGGGCGGCGCCACGCCAGGTCGTGGTGTTGGGCGACCTAAACACCAAGTCGGTGGACTGGGGCAACCCGGCCGCCGGTTGCAACGTCCGGGGACGCGCCGTCCAGTTTTGGGCGGCCTCGTGCGGTGTGTCCCTCCTCAACAGGGGGGCGGTCCACACGTGTGTGCGGCAACAGGGCGGGTCGGTGGTGGACGTGTCGTTTGCCACCCCCGCGCTGGCTGCCCGCGTCGTGAACTGGCGGGTGGAGCTGGTGGAGACCTTGTCGGACCACCGTTACGTGCGGTTCGACATCTCCACCCGGCAGGGGAGGGGGACGGCCCGCGCTGGGCAATCTCCCTTCCCGCGGTGGGCACTCACCCGCCTGGACCGGGAGGCAGCCAAGGAGGCCGCCTTTCTCCAGGACTGGCTGTCGCCTCCCCCTGTCGAGGAGGTCCCGGACGTTGACGCCGCAGTGGTCCGGCTCAGGGGGTCCTTGACCGAGGTGTGCAACTCCAGCATGCCTCGGTCTCGCCGTCCGCCTCCCCGTCGTGCCGTCTACTGGTGGACGGAGGAGCTGGCGGGACTCCGGGCCACCTGCGTGGCGGCCAGAAGGGCCTACACGCGGAGCCGACGGCGCAGCGCCCAAAACCGAGTCCGGGCAGAGGAGGACCGCCTGTACGCCTCTTACCGAGAGGCTGCGGAGGCCCTCAAGTCTGCAATGGGCGCTGCGCAAGACTCGGCCAGGGCCGAGATGCTGGAGGGTCTCGACAGGGATCCCTATGGGAGACCATATAAGGCGGCGCGGAACCAGCTCCGCCCCTATGGTCCCCCACTGTCGGAGACCCTCGAGCCAGCATTGTTGGATGGGGTGGTCCGGTCCCTGTTTCCGCGCAGGACCGACTTCGTCCCACCAACAATGGATCCCCCGCAAGGGGCGGCTCCACCGGAGGCAGAGGTCCCCCCGGTGACGGCGGCGGAACTCTGCGTGGAGGTTCTGAGCCTCCGCGCAAAGAAGACAGCCCCCGGACCGGACGGCGTCCCCGCACGGGTGGTGGCGATCGCCGCCTCCCAAATGGAGGACAGGTTTCGGGACCTCTTCAGTGCGTGTTTTACGGCTGGGAGGTTCCCGAAACTGTGGAAGGAGGGGCAGCTATGCCTCCTCCGAAAGGAGGGACGCCCGGTGGACTCCCCCTCGGCATACCGGCCCATCGTTCTGCTCGATGAGGTCGGTAAATTGTTCGAGGGGATTGTCGCCTGGAGGCTGGACAGCCATTTGCGGGAGGTAGGGCCGGATCTGTCGGACGCCCAATACGGTTTCCGCCGTGGGCGTTCGACGATCGACGCGCTGGCCCTACTGAAGGGCCAGGTGAAGGAGGCGGTGGAGGCGGGGGACGGAGTGCTGGCAGTGTCATTCGACATTGCCAACGCCTTCAACTCCGTCCCCCACTCGACGATATTGGAGGCGCTCCGGTATCACGGAGTGCCCCAATATCTGCGGGATCTCCTGGCCAGCTACTTGGAGGACCGAGCAGTCCTCTTCGTAGACAAAACGGCCACCGTGAGGCGCTACGGGGCAGAGTCCGGTGTTCCACAGGGGTCGGTGCTTGGCCCCCCCTTGTGGAACATCGAGTTCAATTGGCTCTTGCGGGGAGCCCTCCTCCCGGGCACGAGTGTCATCTGCTACGCGGACGACACTCTCCTCACTGCCCGGGGGAGGAACTTCGGGGATGCGGCCTGTCTGGCCTCGGCTGGCGGATCCTTGGTGGCAGAGAGGATCCGCCGCCTGGGATTGAAGGTGGCGCTGCACAAGACGGAGGCCGTGTACTTTCGCGGTCCCCGGCAGCGCTGCCCTCCCGACGCCCACATCGTCGTGGAGGGCGTCCGTATAGGGGTCCAGCCCCAGATGAAATATCTGAGGCTGGTGCTGGACGACAGGTGGCGCTTCGGCCCGCACTTCAGCGGGCTGTCGACGCGCCTGTTGAAGGCCGCGGACGCCCTCTCGTGGCTCCTCCCAAACCTTGGGGGGCCCAAGGCGAAATGCCGGCGCCTCTATGCAGGCATCTTGCGGAGCATGGCCCTTTACGGGGCACCCATCTGGGCGGACTCCCTCCATAGGAGGGAGAATGCGACCGCCATCCGCAGGCCCCAACGGGCCATTGCACAGCGGGTGGCGAGGGCTTACCGCTCGGTGGGCTTTTCGGCGGCGTGCGCTCTGGCCGGCACCCCTCCTTGGGAGTTGGAGGCATGGGTGCTCGCCAGAGTGTACGAGTGGACGGCGCACCGGAAGGTGCTCGGGGAGCGCCCTGTCGCCGAAGAGCGGGAGGCCGTGCGGCAGGAGGCGAAGGACGCCATCGTCCTCCATTGGACGGAGGACCTCGCCAACGCCGCCTTTGGCCGCCGGACGTTGGACGCGCTCGGTCCGGTCCTGAAGGGCTGGCTCGAGCGGTCCCACGGTTTCCTCTCTTTCCGTCTGGTGCAGGTGTTGTCCGGGCACGGCTGCTTCGGATCGCACCTGCACCGGATCGGGAGGGAGGAGACCCCGGCGTGCCACGACTGCGGCGCGGCGGAGGACACGGCGCAGCACACCCTCGAGGTGTGCCCGGCGTGGGCCGAGCTGCGCCGCGGTCTGACCGCGGTGGTCGGACCGGACCTCTCGCTTCCCGGCGTGGTCGACGCCATGCTGGGGAGCGAGGAGGCCTGGTCAGCGGTAGCCTCCTTTTGCGAGGACGTACTCTCGCAGAAGGAGGAGGCGGAGCGCGCGCGGGAGGACGATCCTCTCGCTGCGCCGCTCCGCAGACGAAGAAGGGGGAGAAGGCGTCGAGCCCTCCCTCCTCATGGTGACGGGCGGGCTACAGGCACGGGGGTGCCTGCGCCCGCATTGCACCCGTCATCTTCGTCGGTCATTCCCGACCCCCCCCACACCCGTGAGGGTGTGAGGGGTCTGCCTTGCAATCGTCGGCGGAGGACTAGAAGTAAAGGCTGTGCCGGTTTCCCAGGTTAGGTTAGGCAGTCTCCTATGAGGCGGCTTGTGCACTGGCCGGGTCGCCACCCTGGGACCTAGAGGCGAGAGTCCTCGCGTCACTGTACCGGTGGCGCGAGGAGTTGCGGACGCGGGGCGGTGGACCGATACAGCGAGAGGTTGATCTGCGTCGGTCTCAGCTCCGCGAGGTCATGGTGGCGGAGTGGCGGGAGAGGCTTTTGCGCCCTACTGCCGGTCTCGCTACCATCGAGGCGATCCGACCAGTGCTCGAGGAATGGCTCGAGAGAAGGCACGGCTCCCTGTCGTTTCGGGCGACGCAGGTGTTCTCGGGCCACGGTTGCTTCGGGAAATACCTGTGTCGCATAAACAGGGAGCCGGACGCCCGGTGTCATCACTGCGTCCATTGTCTGGAGGACACGGCGCGGCATACGCTGGCAGAGTGTGTCGCATGGGAGGAGCCGCGCCGTGCCCTCGTGACAGAAGTGGGAGCCGACTTGTCGCTGCCGGCCGTCGCTCGCGCGATGGTTGGGAGCGCAGAGTCGTGGGATGCGGTGATCTCCTTCTGTGAAACGGTCATCTCACAGAAGGAGGCTGCGGAGAGGTTGAGGGAGGTCGAGACCGCTCTCCCCACCCGCAGCAGACGTGTCGGGCGTCGGAGGAGGGCAGACAACGCCCTCTTCCGGCCCCCCTAAACGAGTCCAGAGGGACGGTGGACTTGGGGACGTCCGCCGCCCCGCCGAATAACTGGACCCGAGGCGGTGGCGCGTAGTGTTCCGCGCGCGCCCCTATTGGCGTTGCGGGGGGAGTACACCTCACTCCCCCCGCAAACATGATGTGGCCCGCAGAGGCGGGCCAGCACTAGCCGGGGATCGTGGAAGGCGCACTAGTTCCCATGATCTCCGGTGCAAGTGTGGGAAAGGAACACCGGGGTGGTTTTTAGTCGGTTAGAGTCCGACAGACCCCTCCGCCCGCCTCAGGGCGGAGGACATCCGTGTGGATTTTCCACCTCGGCAACAAAAAAAAAAAAAAAAAAAAAAAAGGTTAGGTTAGGTTAGGTTAGGTTGGGGGACCCCCCCACAGAGCTTACGTCCACGTCGTGTCCCCTGGAAACAGCCCAGTTCTGACCACCGTAACGGAGTGGCAGACTGGGTTGGCCAAAGTGCTCTGTGCAATCGTAGCGTATTTTATCTTTGTCTTGTTGTGTGACCTACGATCCTGCGGAGGCTATGCCTAACCCTACGCGGGACGCCTGCGGGCGATTTTTAAAACAAAAAGGCCCTTCTCAGGGCCAACCCAAAGGCCCTTCTCAGGGCCAACCAAAGGGCCCTTCTCAGGGCCACTCCGACGCTCTGGCGTCAGAGACCAGCCGCGCGCCGTCTGCGGCTAGTTTCTTTGGAGGGGTAAACGAGTCGTCTGACAACGACTCGCTTATCACTGTGTCGGATGCAGACGACTGTCGGCCGCGGAAGCGGGTCCACCGGGGCGGTGGGTCCGAGGGCTCCTCGGCCTCGGGGTCGACGAGGTTGCCGAAGGCTAAAAAGCCGACGGCGGCCGCGGACACCCATGTCATTGGGCTCGCGGACGCCCAACGCCAGTTGGACCTGGCTCGGCGGACACAGCTTCAACAAGAGCTGGAGGAGCGGGTCGTTGCGAAAGAGAAGCGGGCGCAAGTCGCACGGGCTAGGTCCGGGTACGGTGCGTCCCGCGTTCTTTACGCGGACCATTCTCTGGCGGAGCTAGAGAGAATGGCGGAGGAGGATGAGGAGGAGATTGTGGAGGTCGCCTCTAAGTCCTCCAACCTAAAGGGGACCTTGCAGAAGGCCCTTAAGAGCAGGGCCGCGAGCATGCGCGGTGTCGTCGCGGAGTTGGTCCGGCGGAAGGCCACCGACGAGACGCGGCAACTGCAGGCGAAAATAGATCGCCTGCAGTCGGAGGTCAGCCAGCTTCATCAGAAGCTGGCTGAAGCCACGGCCCGGCCACAATTAGCCGAGACGAGCACTGTAGTGGAGGGCCCCTCCTCCAACCTTGAGGATATCATCCGCAAGGTTGTAATGGAGGAGAGGGCCTTCACAAGATCCTGCTTAGCAGGGATTGAGGACCGGCTCTTGCCGGAGAAACGCCTCCGACCGCCGCTTGCGGCGGATAAGAGGCAGTGCGAGCCGGGGCCGTCCTCCTCCTCCCCGGTGGAAGACGCCCTTTTGCCTACAACCACCCCGTCCAACGAGTGGACGGAAGTGGTCCGTAAGGGGAAGGGCAAAGGGAAGAAGACGGTAACGGCCGTCCCTGTCGTCCCCGCCACCACCACTCCCAGCCGGTCCCAGACGACCGACAAGGGAAAGGGGAAGGGGAAAGGGAAGGGAAAGGGGAAGCTGGTCCCCCCGAAAACCGCGGCCGTCGTGGTGACGCTCACCGCGGAGGCTGCGGAGCGAGGGGAGACTTACGCGTCTATTTTGGTGCGGGCGCGTGGCAATGCCGATCCCACCCAACTGGGGATCGGCAGTGTGTCTTGCCGGCGGACTCAAGCCGGGGCTCGAATTTTCGAGTTCCCGGGGGCAGAAGGGAGTGCCCATGCGGACCTCTTTGCAGCCAAGCTGCAGGAGGTCATCGCGGATTCGGCCAAGGTGGCCCGACCGGTCAAGTCAGCGGCCATAGAGGTGTCTGAGCTGGATGACTCCGTCACCAAAGAGGAGGTGGTAGCGGTGGTCGCAGCGATAGGGGCTGTAGCGTTGCGGCGGTCCAAGGCCGGGACATAAGGTCCGGCCGAGGTGGCATGGGCACCATTCGCCTCCAATGCCCAATCACCGCTGCCAAAGCTGTCCTTGCCAAGGGACGGCTCACAGTCGGGTTCAGCTCGGGTGCAGTCCGGGCACTCGAGGACCAGCCTCTGCGGTGCTTCCGGTGCTTCGGCATCGGACACACCCGGGCCCTGTGTCCATCAACGGTAGACAGGACGGACACGTGCTTCCGGTGCGGCAAGGACGGCCACAAAGCCGCCTCCTGTGAGGTCGCCACGCCGCACTGCGCGGTGTGTGCCGCCAGTGGCTGCCCGTCAGGCCACGTTATGAAGGGGAGGAACTGCAATCCTCCTCCAAAGCGGGGCAAAGCGCAGGCGCCGACCAAGCCTGCCGCTGCCGCTAGCACCGTCGTTCCTCCGGCGACTGCGGAGGGAAATGCCATGTCCGACTGATGGATAGGGTCGAACATCGCATACTTCAGGCGAACACAAACCACTGCAGGACAGCCCAGGATCTGCTGATGCAGACCATGGCTGAGTGGTTGGTGGACTTGGCGGTGGTCGCCGAACCCTACTCGGTCCCTGGCCGTTGGCTGGGCGACCGAGACGGCTTGGTGGCGTTGGTGGCGCGGTCTTCCACAGACTCCCCTCCCCTCTCGCTCTTAGAGAGGGGACCGGGATATGTGGCCGCCGCGTGGGGAGACATGGCCCTGGTGGGGGTCTACTTCTCCCCAAACCGCCCTCTCTCGGACTTTGAGGATTTCCTCGAGATCCTCACCGCAGTCGTAGGGAGGGTGGCGCCGCGCCAAGTCATAGTGTTGGGTGACTTGAACGCCAAGTCAGTGGCCTGGGGCAACCCGGCCGCCAGTTGCAATGTCCGGGGGCGCGCCGTTGAGTTTTGGGCGACCTCATGCGGTGTGTCCCTCCTCAACAGGGGGGCGGTCCACACGTGTGTGCGGCAACAGGGTGGGTCGGTGGTGGACGTCTCGTTTGCCACCCCCGCGATAGCCGCGCGCGTTGCCAGCTGGCGGGTAGAGATGGTGGAGACCTTGTCGGACCACCGATATGTGCGGTTCGACATCTCCACCCAGGCGGGTGGGATGGCCCGCGCTGGGCAATCTCCCTTCCCACGGTGGGCACTCACCCGCCTGGATCGGGAGGCAGCCAAAGAGGCGGCCTTTCTCCAGGACTGGCTGTCGCCCCCTGTCGAGGTCCTGGACGTGGATTCCGCAGCGGTCCGGCTTAGGGGGTCCCTGACCGAGGTGTGCAATTCCAGCATGCCTCGGTCTCGCCGTCCGCCTCCCCGTCGTGCCGTCTATTGGTGGACACAGGAGCTTTCGGAGCTTCGGGCCGCTTGCGTGGCGGCCAGAAGGGCATACGCGCGTAGCCGACGGCGCAGTGCCCAGAACCGAGTCCGGGCAGAAGAGGACCGCTTATACGCCTCTTACCGAGAGGCCGTGACGGTTCTCAAGTCTGCAATGGGCGCTGCAGAAGACTCGGCGAGGGCAGAGATGCTGGAGGGTCTCGACAGGGATCCTTATGGGAGACCATACAAAGCGGCGCGGAGCCAGCTACGCCCCTATGGTCCCCCACTGACGGAGACACTCGAACCAGCGTTGCTGGATGGGGTGGTCCGGTCCCTGTTTCCGCGCAGGACCGACTTCACCCCACCAACGATGGATCCCCCGCAAGGGGCGGTTTCGCCGGAGGAGGAGGTCCCCCCGGTGACGGCGGCGGAGTTCTACGCGGGGGTTCTCAACCTCCGCGCGAAGAAGACGGCCCCCGGACCAGACGGTGTCCCCGCACGGGTGGTGGCGATCGCCGCCTCCGAAATGGAGGACAGGTTTCGGGATCTTTTCAGCGCGTGCTTTACGACTGGGAGGTTCCCGAAACTGTGGAAAGAGGGACAGCTATGCCTCCTCCGAAAGGAGGGACGCCCGGTGGACTACCCCTCGGCATACCGGCCCATCGTCCTGCTCGATGAGGTCGGTAAATTGTTCGAGGGTATTGTCGCCTCCCGGCTTGATAGCCATTTGCGGGAATTAGGGCCGGACCTGTCGGACGCCCAATTCGGTTTTCGTCGAGAGCGTTCGACGATCGATGCGCTGGCCCTACTCAAGGGCAAGGTGAAGGAGGCGGTGGAGGCGGGGGACGGAGTGTTGGCGGTGTCATTCGACATTGCCAATGCATTCAACTCCGTGCCCCACTCGACGATATTGGAAGCGCTCCGGTATCACGGAGTGCCACAGTACCTGCGGAACCTCCTGGCCAGCTACTTGGAAGACCGAGAAGTCCTTCTCGTGGACAAGACGGCCACGGTAAGGCGGTACGGCGCAGAGTCCGGTGTTCCACAGGGGTCGGTGCTGGGGCCCCCCCTGTGGAACATTGGGTTCGACTGGCTCCTGCGGGGAGCCCTCCTCCAGGGCACGAGTGTCATCTGCTACGCGGACGACACTCTCCTCACTGCCCGGGGGAGGAACTTTGGGGACGCGGCCTGTCTGGCCTCGGCTGGCGGATCCTTGGTTGCAGAGAGGATCCGCCGCCTGGGATTGAAGGTGGCGCTGCACAAGACCGAGGCCGTATTCTTTCGCGGGCCTCGGCAGCGCTGCCCTCCCGACGCCCACATTGTCGTAGAGGGCGTCAGAATAACGGTCCAGCCCCAGATGAAGTATCTGGGGCTGGTGCTGGACGACAGGTGGCGCTTCGGTCCGCATTTCAGCGGGCTGTCGACGCGCCTGTTGAAAGCCGCGGACGCCCTCTCATGGCTCCTCCCAAACCTGGGGGGGCCCAAGGCGAAATGCCGGCGCCTGTATGCTGGCATCCTAAGGAGCATGGCCCTATACGGAGCCCCCATCTGGGCGGACTCCCTTCACAGGAGGGTGAATGCGACCGCCATCCGCAGGCCCCAAAGGGCCATTGCACTGCGGGTGGCGAGAGCCTACCGCTCGGTGGGCTTCTCGGCGGCATGCGCTCTGGCTGGCACCGCTCCTTGGGAGTTGGAGGCTTGGGTGCTCGCCAGAGTGTATGAGTGGAAGGCACACCGGAAGGCGCTCGGAGAGCGTCCCGTCGCTGAAGAGCGGGAGGCCGTGCGGCGAGAGGCGAAGGACGCCATCGTCCTCCACTGGACGGAGGACCTCGCCAACGCCGCCTTTGGCCGCCGGACGTTGGACGCGCTCGGTCCGGTCCTGCGGAGCTGGCTCGAGCGGTCCCACGGTTTCCTCTCGTTCCGTCTGGTGCAGGTGTTGTCCGGGCATGGCTGTTTCGGATCGCACCTGCACCGGATCGGGAGGGAGGAGACCCCGGCGTGCCACGACTGCGGCGCGGCGGAGGACACGGCGCAGCACACCCTCGAGGTGTGCCCGGCTTGGTCCGAGCTGCGCCGCGGTCTGACCGCGGTGGTCGGACCGGACCTCTCGCTTCCCGGCGTGGTCAACGCCATGCTGGGGAGTGAGGAGGCCTGGGCAGCGGTCGCCTCCTTTTGCGAGGACGTAATCTCGCAAAAGGAGGAGGCGGAACGCGCGCGGGAGGACGATCCTCTCGCTGCGCCGCTCCGCAGACGAAGAAGGGGGAGAAGGCGCCGTCCTCTCCCTCCTCAGTGTGGCGACGGGCGGGCGACAGGCACGGGGGTGCCTTAGCCACCCAACTGGGGATCGGCAGTGTGTCTTGCCGGCGGACCCAAGCCGGGGCTCGAATATTCGAGTTCCCGGGGGCCGAAGGGGGTGCCCGCGCGGACCTCTTTGCAGCCAAGCTGCAAGAGGTCATCGCGGACTCTGCCAAGGTGGCCCGGCCGGTCAAGTCGGCGGCCATTGAGGTGACGGAGCTGGATGACTCCGTCACCAAGGAGGAGGTGGTGGCGGCGGTCGCAGCGGTAGGGGGCTGTGGCGCCGCGGCGGTCCAAGGCCGGGACATAAGGCCCGGCCGCGGTGGTATGGGCACCATCCGCCTCGAGTGCCCAATCGCCGCTGCCAAAGCCGTCCTTGCGAAAGGACGGCTTAGAGTCGGGTTCAGCTCGGGCGCAGTCCGGGCACTCGAGGACCAGCCTCTGCGTTGTTTCCGGTGCTTCGGCATCGGCCACACCAGGCCTCTGTGTCCGTCTAAGGTAGACAGGACGGACACATGCTACCGCTGCGGCAAGGAGGGCCACAAAGCCGCCTCCTGCAAGGCCGCCACGCCGCACTGTGCGGTGTGTGCCGCCAGTGGCCGCCGATCAGGCCACGTAATGAAGGGGAGGAAGTGTATTCCTCCCCCTAAGCGTGGCAAAGCGCAGGCGCCGACCGGGCCTGCGCCTGCTGCTGCCGCTAACACCGCCGTTCCTGCGGCGGCTGCGGAGGAGGTTGCGATGTCCGACTGATGGACACAGTCGAACATCGCATCCTTCAGGCGAACACCAACCACTGCAGGACAGCCCAGGATCTGCTGATGCAGACCATGGCTGAGTGGTTGGTGGACTTGGCGGTGGTCGCCGAACCCTACTCGGTCCCTGGCCGTTGGCTGGGCGACCGAGACGGCTTGGTGGCGTTGGTGGCGCGGTCTTCCACAGACTCCCCTCCCCTCTCGCTCTTAGAGAGGGGACCGGGATACGTGGCCGCTGCGTGGGGAGAGATAGCGATGGTGGGGGTGTATTTCTCCCCAAACCGCCCTCTCTCGGACTTTGAGGATTTCCTCGAAGTCCTCACTGCTGTCCTAGGGAGGGCGGCGCCACGCCAGGTCGTGATGTTGGGCGACCTAAACGCCAAGTCGGTGGACTGGGGCAACCCACCCGCCGGTTGCAACGTCCGGGGACGCGCCGTCCAGTTTTGGGCGGCCTCGTGCGGTGTGTCCCTCCTCAACAGGGGGGCGGTCCACACGTGTGTGCGGCAACAGGGCGGGTCGGTGGTGGACGTGTCGTTTGCCACCCCCGCGCTGGCCGCCCGCGTCGTCAACTGGCGGGTGGAGCTGGTAGAGACCTTGTCGGACCACCGTTACGTGCGGTTCGACATCTCCACCCGGCAGGGGAGGGGGACGGCCCGCGCTGGGCAATCTCCCTTCCCGCGGTGGGCACTCACCCGCCTGGACCGGGAGGCAGCCAAGGAGGCCGCCTTTCTCCAGGACTGGCTGTCGCCTCCCCCTGTCGAGGAGGTCCCGGACGTTGACGCCGCAGCGTTCCGGCTCAGGGGGTCCTTGACGGAGGTGTGCAACTCCAGCATGCCTCGGTCTCGCCGTCCGCCTCCCCGTCGTGCCGTCTACTGGTGGACGGAGGAGCTGGCGGGACTCCGGGCCACCTGCGTGGTGGCCAGAAGGGCCTACACGCGGAGCCGACGGCGCAGCGCCCAAAACCGAGTCCGGGCAGAGGAGGACCGCCTGTACGCCTCTTACCGAGAGGCTGCGGAGGCCCTCAAGTCTGCAATGGGCGCTTACCGCTCGGTGGGCTTTTCGGCGGCGTGCGCTCTGGCCGGCACCCCTCCTTGGGAGTTGGAGGCATGGGTGCTTGCCAGAGTCTACGAGTGGACGGCGCACCGGAAGGCGCTCGGCGAGCGCCCCGTCGCCGAAGAGCGGGAGGCCGTGCGGCAGGAGGCGAAGGACGCCATCGTCCTCCATTGGACGGAGGACCTCGCCAACGCCGCCTTTGGCCGCCGGACGTTGGACGCGCTCGGTCCGGTCCTGAAGGGCTGGCTCGAGCGGTCCCACGGTTTCCTCTCTTTCCGTCTGGTGCAGGTGTTGTCCGGGCACGGCTGCTTCGGATCGCACCTGCATCGGATCGGGAGGGAGGAGACCCCGGCGTGCCACGACTGCGGCGCGGCGGAGGACACGGCGCAGCACACCTTCGAGGTGTGCCCGGCGTGGGCCGAGCTGCGCCGCGGTCTGACCGCGGTGGTCGGACCGGACCTCTCGCTTCCCGGCGTGGTCGACGCCATGCTGGGGAGCGAGGAGGCCTGGTCAGCGGTAGCCTCCTTTTGCGAGGACGTACTCTCGCAGAAGGAGAAGGCGGAGCGCGCGCGGGAGGACGATCCTCTCGCTGCGCCGCTCCGCAGACGAAGAAGGGGGAGAAGGCGTCGAGCCCTCCCTCCTCATGGTGACGGGCGGGCTACAGGCACGGGGGTGCCTGCGCCCGCATTGCACCCGTCATCTTCGTCGGTCATTCCCGCAGACCCCCCCACACCCGTGAGGGTGTGAGGGGGGTCTGCCTTGCAATCGTCGGCGGAGGACTGGAAGTAAAGGCTGTGCCGGTTTCCCAGTCCCCCGCCACTCGGACGAAGCGGGAATGCGCTGGGTCGTTTTAGTGGGTATACCGGGTCCGCCCGGGGAGTCCCACATACCCCTCCCGTCCCCCGATGGGAGGGTATGCGTAATGCATTTTTTCCCAGCGACAAAAAAAAAAAAAAAAAAAAAAAAAAGGGTAGGTTAGGTTAGGTTTTTTTTTTTTTTTTTTTTTTTTTTTTTTTTTTTTTTTTTTTTTTTTATATACTTCTACCTCCAACATGATGGGAGCCTGTGCTAGGCTTAACATTCATACAAGTTCTCGCTATTACTCCTCTCGCACTTTCATTCTACATACTATATCTTTCTATCATTCCTTCTCTTTCTGTCAGTAAGGGTAGGACGCCCTTCTACTTTTCCCTATTCTGTACTCTATTTTTCTTTTTTGTTTTTATTTCAGGGTAAACTCAATGATACAAATGTTTTTATTTATCTTTTACAATGGTTCTTAGTCTATCTTATCTCTATTTCTATCTGCTATTACATGTTTTTACACTATTACAACCATCTTAACACACTATTCTTACTTCTAGTTGCATATTTCTTACAGTTACTTCTATTTCTTATTGCTATTACATGTTTCACACTATTACAATCATCTTAACATACTATTCTTATTTCTAGTTACATATTTCTTACGACTACTTCTATTTCTTATCAATAATACAATTGTGAGTTTCAATTCAAACAGCCATCTTATTTCTCTATTCTTATCTCTAGGAGTTTCTTATGATTACTTACACTAGTTTATCAATATGGACAGCATATATTTATGTTAGTCAACTTTTCTGGCGCTTTTCGGCAAGTTTATACGTCTGTTTTCAATGCTTGACCCTAATATTCTATAAATATTATGTAAACATTTTTGCTTATGCTGTTTTATTTCTTTTTATAACCTTTTCACAGATTTTTACACAAAATTCCAAAAACAACTCTCTCTTTTTTCCCTTCATATTGTCCATAAGTTTTCTGCATCAAGTTTGGTGTCGAGTACGTGCTCAGCCACAAGTCTTTCCTGATCGAATACGGGACAGCTGAACAATATATGTGGCACCGTCTCAGCAATGTCGGGATCGCAGATGCACGATGGGCTCTCTTTGCACTTGAAGCGATTCAAGTATTCCGAGAACCCACCGTGCCCCGTCATGATCTGGGTAGTTACGTTGCTAATTTTCATCTTCCTGACTATCGCATACGCCGCCACCGCATCCGGGAAAAACAACTTCGTCCCTGAAGCCGTTTCTCCAGCGCAGTATCTCCGGTTCCACACGTCAAGAGTTGCCGTTCGGATGCATCGCTTGACGTATGAAACCGGGCACAGGTCGTAGTTGGGCTTTCGTTTGGAACCTTCAGCGGCTCTTTTGGCTAGTTCGTCGGCCCTCTCATTACCTTCCAACCCCGCATGGGCTTTGATCCAAAACAGAGAGACCTTCTTGTTTTGGATCGACAGGGACCTAAGGTTCGACCTTGTCTCTACTGCCAGGGGGTGGTGGCGGTTATAATTTTGTACGGTTTGGAGGGCCGCCATAGAGTCACTAAAGATTCCAAACGACTGCGCTTTGTGCTTTAATATCTCCCTGGTTGCGACACATATTGCCAGAAGCTCAGCCTGGTAAACGGTGGAGTAGTGCGGGAGAGCAAGCTTGACAGCTTTGGTTTCGGCGTCACCGCTCCATATGGATAGTGCCGCTCCAACCTTGCCCCCAATCTTGCTCCCGTCCGTGAAGATGCGAACTTCAAGTTCGCTCTGGGCATTTAGTTGCTCTTGGTTTACCAGGCTTACGACCTCTAGCTCAGCGCGCTCAGCGGGGTGTGGAGCTTCCATTGCCGAGACGGTCTGCTCGACGCTCCTGTCACCAAGTACCGGCTGAGGCACCCCCCTCCTGGCCTCGTATAACGATGCCGCCTCGCGGACTCGCAAATCGAGAGGTAGTATCCCAGCCAGCACTAGCGCTGAGTTTAAGGAGACCGTCCGATAACCCTTGCACAGCTTTTGTGCGATACCGCGCTGGACTGCTCCCAACTGCTTCCTGACACCTAATTTGTCGACGGCTGGGGCCCATACGCTGGCGGCGTACAGGATTACTGGTTCGACGGTGGCCACATATATTATCCTTATGACTTCGGGGTTTAGCCCCCAGCTGGTCTTTGCTGCCCTAGTTAGTTGCTTGTGGATGCCTATTGCCTTTCTGCACACATTTGCGACGTGTGTATTAAACGTCAGCTGTTTGTCGATGGTGACACCCAGGATTTTGATCTCATTTGACATGGCAATGTCGATCCCGCCCATGCTCAGGCGTGGGGTGTCGTATTTTAATTTGCGTGTTATGACCATCGCATTAGTTTTCTGCGGAGCGAATTTAAGCTTATTTTGGACACCCCACGCCTGGACATGCACGAGAGCGGCATTGGCACGTCCCTCGATCTCCAACGCTGTGTCACCATCGAAAACCAGCACAACGTCGTCAGCAAAGGCCTGGCAATAGTCATCCCTGACTTCCAAGCTCTTTAAAAGAGGGTCCAGCAACAGGTTCCAGAGTAATGGTCCCCCGATGGAACCCTGGACACAGCCCTTGCTTGTGGCCTTGCAGTACTCTTCACCTGCGTACCTGACCCTGACCCTTCGGTTCTCAAGATAGCTGTCGATGACCCTTCTCAAGCCGACTGGACACTGTTCCTCAGCCAGACGGACCCTTATGGCTGGCCACCATGCGCTGTCGAAGGCTCCCTCTATGTCCAATGAAACTAAGACTACTATTTTCTTTTGTTCCAGCTTACCGCGTATGTGCTTCATTAGTGCATAGAGGGAGTCCTCGGTGCTCCTCTGGGGCATGAATCCGTACTGGCGAGTACTCATCCTTGGGATTAAGTGAAACTTGAGACGGGCCACCAACATCTTCTCGTATATTTTTCCGAAAATTGGTAATAGGCCAATGGGTCTGTACGCCTTTGGAGAACTGTAATCTGTTTTACTAGGCTTCCTCAAGATAACTACCGTAGCTTCTTTCCAAATCTCAGGGAAGAGGTGGGTTCTCAAACAGCCATTCAGGAGAGCCAGAGCTACCTCTGGGGCACTTCTAATGGCCTGGCAACAGATGTCGGCAGTAAATCCGTCTGCTCCTGGCGCTTTTTTGGCGTTAAATGACTCACACGCTGCCATCAGTTCAGCCATCGTGAATGGTGGCTCGCATGGTTCACCTTGCCTTCCAGCATTCACGACCTCGGCCTTTTCTCTAGTACGACTGTGGTAGGTGCTATCATTACCTGAGTCATCCTCTGGGTAAAATGTTTTCGCCAGCAGTTTGACAGAGCCTTTTGCGTCCAGGATCTCCCCGTCCTTCGCTAGTGGCTGATCCTCACCTCTTCCCTTTGTCCTCCCTATCACCCGGTAGATTCCTTCCCAAACCCCTTCTCTGTCCTGTCTTGAGCAGAAGTTCTTCCAACTCTCGACTTCGTCCTTGACTGCTTCCGTCTCATACTCAACTTTCAGTTTCAGGTACTGTTCGACGACCTTCGATCTTCGGACTGGTGCAGCATTCCTAATTCTGTTTTTCAGGGTAGCGACCTTTTTCTTCATGCCCTCGAGTTTCTCGGACCACCACGGCAAAGTAAACACTTCGTTTGTTGTCTTCTTTGGCATTGACGAAGTACATGCGTCTCTAATTAGGTTGGTGTATAGTTTCGTAATTGAGTTTAACTGTTCTGCTGTATTTAAATTGTCAATTTCTAATTTATTTATTTTATTTATCTGCAATAATTGGCCGAGTTTCTCACGAAACTCGGGCCAATTTGCTTTTTTTGTATTAAAAATTCTAGTCGTTCTATTAATTTGAATGCCTTTAGATCTCTTTACTTTTATATTGAATACAATGCCGTTGTGATCCGAGCTCGTGAGGCCCTCGTCTACCCTCCAGTCATCTACCAGGTCAAGGATGTCCGTCGAGCATGCCGTTAAGTCGACGTGACTACAGTATCGTATTCCTCCTCTGATCGTGTCGAAGGTCGGAATTTCCCCTCTGTTGAGTATGTTCAGGTCCAGCTCATCGAGAACTCCGGACACTTCTTCGCCTCTGCGGTCAATGGTCAGGCTTCCCCACCAGGTACTTTTTGCATTTGCGTCTCCCCCAAGAATCCACATTCTGGAACCCACCTCCTCCTCAACGCGTTTGAGATGGTCGAGGTATGGTTTGATTGGCTGGTCTGGCTCAAAGTAAAAGGAGACTAGTGTGATCTTCCAGGCACTGGTTCGGATCCCCACCACGGTGATGTTGTTCGTGGTGAGTTTCGGGTACTGTTCGACGATGAGGTCTTGATCGAAGACCGCTATTGCGGCCTTGACAGTCCCCTCTCCGGTGTCAGTGCTCTGGAAGATCCGGACGCCTCTATGACTCCTCATTACTTTGGCCCCGGCTACGTATGGTTCCTGGAGGAGAGCAATGGCGATCCCGCGCTTGTTTGCTTCAATCAGAAGCTCGTTGGTCGCCAGTCTTTTCCGCTGGAGGTTGGCCTGCACCACCCTGTAGGGGTTTGGGTTTCCGCGGGTGCCCTTAGCAATACGCTACCGTGGATCTGGCTATCTCATCCCATTTACCGCGTGTTGGACAGTCCGGGCTAAAGGCGTTGTGGCCAACGTCTCCGAGCTTGGCCCCTGCGCAGTTCCGGCATTTGGGTGGGACATCCGTTAAAAAGTCAGCACACTCTGCTTTCATGTGCAGGCCACCGCAGTGACTGCACAGGTCAGCCGGTTCCTTGCAGTATCTTTTGCCATGCCCGTATCCCAGGCAGCGCGTGCACTGCACCAGTGGGGTCTGGTCTTCGACCCTTACGCGTTGGAGGTCTATGCGCAGGCACCCAGCACTTCAGTACTTCGTCCCCAGTCTCTGTCGCGTCTTTAGAGGTAACAACGATCGAGTGAAGCGTACTTCGCACGGGGTTCGCTTTTCCGCCTTGTGTCGCTGTTACGCTCGCGTACGTCATGGCAGCACCGCTCTCTACAGTCTGCTTGTGCTGCTCGATAGCCACCTTCAGGTCCTCCATCCCCCTGGTGTGACTCTCGAGCAGCAGCGAGTGGCTCCGTATTTGAGCCTCGAGTTGGCTATAATTGTGGCTTGGGTCGGCTGCGCTTGTGAAGGTGAGGTCAGCCGCTACGCCTTCGGGTCGTGAATTTTCAGTCCCCACTCCTGAGCCTTTGGTTTTTGCAGTTTTTTCGGCCTCCTTAATCAACTGGAACATCCTGTCCAGCACTTCCATTACGCCGGTTTTTATCTCCGTTTTGGTGTTTCTGGAAGTGTTGAGTAAAAATTTTGCCTTGGTTAGGCAGGCCCTCGCCTCTGCCGTTCGGTCCGCGTAGTGGGGTTTCGGCGGCGAGTGCACCTGTACTAGTTTTGAGGGGGGTGGCTTTAGCGTGGGTTTCGCAGGGCCTGCCTGCACCGTCTTGGTGGCTAATGGGGGAGTTGCGTTTGCGCTCGAGGGCCCCGCGGCCTCCCCTTCCCCTTCTTCGACACTACGTCTCACGTTTGGAGGCGAGGTCGTCTGCTTTGGTGATTTTTCACCTTCGGCCGCCTTAGCTTTGAGTGGGGTCCTGAATCCGATCATTTTGGAAGTATGCGTCAAAGTGTAAAAAGGAAAAAGTAAAAGTGTATAATCAAAATAAAACTAAAACTAAAAAGTGTAAATAAACTTAAGATTGTTAAAAATCTTCAGCCTGTCTCGATTTCTCTAAATAGATTTGTCTCTACGTTCAAAAGAACGGGTCAAGTAATGTAACCAGTCGAAAAATCCTTTCTAAAAGTAAAAAAAATCGCAAGTGTAGAGTGATTTTCGTTGAGACTCTATGTAGAGTCAGTTAATTGCTTCCAGTGGATAGCTCTCACCAAGCCCTTTACAATGACCCCAAACTCGGTATGGTTACCCCAAGGGGTTTCGGAGATATCCCTGCTTGAAAATTTGGTTTTTTGCCAAAATAAAGAACCAAAAGTGGTTACAAAAGGATATCTCCGGAACCACCGGTCCAAAAACACCGGTGTTTGGGCTTTCCGCACTTGACTCGGCGAGACCAACCCACTGGAGTGGCTTTCAGCCTGAAAAAATTTTATTTCAGGAAAACGCCTGAAAAGCGACGCACCTTATACTATACGGTCTGCTTATATCACCAGTGGAAATCCCAGCCCTCTACGACTCTCCGTTGGGAAGTTATGGTTGTTTCAAGTTTTTCCAAAATGGCCGCAGTTCTGTCAAAGACGTACTTTGACAACGGATAACTTCCTTCGGGAGAATCGTAGACCCCCCGAGTTTGGGCTCTCCCAACTCGGCCTGAACTCCACTGTCCGCTGAAATTGCTTTCAGGGTCCCGAAAATTTTTAGCTCCAAACCGCCTGAAATCTTGGGGTATGAAGGGCAATGAGTCCCTGACAGTAAAATCAAAAACTACAATCTCCCACGACCTCTGGTTCAGAAGTTATGACGGTTTGAAGCTAAACAAAATGGCTGCCGAGCTGTCAAACGTCGTTTTAAAATGCCCGTAACTTTGTAACCCTTCGTCGCAGAGGGACGGGGTTTTGAGTATACAGCTCGGCGTCACTTCAGGTATCTCCTGAAAGCAATTTCAGCGACAAAAATTTGAAGAGCCTGAAACAGGCTGTAAACTGGTCACACTTAAAGTTAACTATATACTACTGGCTTAAGTGAAAAAACGGATAAAAACGGACCAGCGGTTCCCGAGATAGCCTGTCTTGAAAATTTAAACCCGAAAACCAAGATGGCGCGTTTTTGTGAAAACAGCCAATTTAAGAGGTATGCGGCCCGAGTTTGGTCTTAAATGGGTCCTAATATGTATATTGGACCCTGTCCTGAAGTCAAAATTGGATTATTTCTATTTATTTTAGAATTATAGCCGAAAATCAGTTAAAATTCAATAACTCTGGAGTTACTGGCCAAAAAATTCTAAAAAATTTAGGTAAAATATTTAAAATATATAACTACACTTATTAATAATCAAAAATTTTAAAAGTCAAATAACAGATCGGGAAATTTTGAAAATGTGGTTTTCTTAAAAAATACCTTATAATTATAAAACTATTGGAATTAAAAATCTAAAACTTAGTGTCTCTAGTGAACTGACGAGCGCGCACCAGGCTGCAGTTGAAAAATTTTGAAAAACGTCTTCAGTCCAGAGTTATGATGGTTCCAATTTGGTAATTTATAACTGTCATATATATTTATGTATATGACTTAAAATTCTAGTCTAAGTTGCACTCGCCTTGTATGATGAATGTCTAGGTTGTCACCAAGTTTCACGCCGCTGTCTCTGCTCCTTCAAGTTTTTCAGGCCACGTGTTTTTTGTAAAAACCTGAATATCTCGCGAAGGTGCCGGGACGACTCGGAGTATCCCAGATGGTCGGGAACCACGATGCCCACAGGATTTCGAAGAAAAATGGGGGGGTCGCCGATCTCGTTTACGCAGCGTATGCGTTCCAAGCTTTTCAAGTTTTCACTTAACCTCTAAACTTGAGGTTTTTTGTGAATAACTTTTTGTGCACTGAACAACGGCACAATTTGATCGCGGCACTTTAAGCGGCACCAGCTTCCGCATCGAGAGACACCTCACTCTTCACTATCGGACAACAAAAACCAATTAATTCGAATTTTTAAGCGCGGAGCAGCTTTAAAAATGATCCGACCACCACGAGGGCTGGGGGGGTACTGGGTTAGGTTAGGTTAGGTTAGGTTTTTTTTTTTTTTTTTTTTTTTTTTTGTTTTGGCAGGAGTGGGAAATCCCCGCGGACACCTCGACTATCCCACAGGAATTTCTCCTGTGAGACAGTCGAGGTAGTGCCGGACTCGAACCGGCTAAAACCACACTCCTGCCCCGCCAGTGTCCCCCTGACATAGTCAGAGATCTTTTTAATCTTTATTTATAATTTTACTGCGATTTTAATTTGTTGTTTAATTTTTAAAAGTTGAGTTGCTTATTATTATAATGGCTTGTGTTTAATTTATTTCTAGAAGTATATTAATTGTTATTGTTCTACATAATACGCCAAGTTATTCTATGCTTATACCTAAATATCTATTCTATGAAAGAATCGTCCATATTTGGAAAAGCACAGAGTTTTAGCTGTCCTTGTTCCGATCTATCACTTTTTTTGTTACTCTTATGCAGTATTCTAATAAAATATTCCTAGATTTGGTTTGTGACATCAGGATCTTTAAACTATTTTTGTTGATGCAGCTTTCTAGTTTCCGCTCGGCATTGTATCGCTCGTTTTGGAAGACTGGGCATTCGGTTATGATGTGGGCGACCGACTCCACCGCATTTGGTTCACAGATGCAAGATGGGCTCTCCTTACGCTTGAAACGATGCAGGTATTCGGAGAACCCACCGTGTCCCGTCAGGATCTGTGTAACTATTCCGGCTGGTTTTAGTTTCAACACAATTCGGTGGGCGTCGATCGCATCTGGGAGGAAAGTTTTGGTTACAGAGGCTGTTTCGCCATTCTGGTACCTCCGGTTCCATTCGTCGAGCGATCCCAGACGGATCTGTCGCTTGACGAATGAAACCGGGCAGTGGTCATAATCCGGCCTCTTCCTGGACCGGAGTGCAGCTTCTTTCGCGAGGTGGTCCGCGCGCTCGTTGCCTTCGAGCCCTGCGTGTGCCTTTACCCAGAACAAGGATACATCTTTGCTCTGGGATAAAGCTGCGGCAACGTTCGCTCTCGCCTCCACGGCCAGTGCGTGGAGGGAACCCTGGTTTGTGACTGTCTGTAGTGCGGCCTTTGAGTCACTATAGATACCGAAGGTTCCCTCTTTGCGCTTGAGGATTTCGCGCGTGGCTACGCATATGGCCAGAAGTTCTGCCTGGTAGACCGTGCAGTACGGCGGCAGGCAAAGTTTGACAGACTTGGTCTCGGCATCACCCTCCCAAAGAGACAGTGCTGCTCCGACCTTGCCCTCAATTTTGCTGCCGTCCGTGAACACCCTCACTGCTTGACTGTTGTGGCTGTCCACAAGCGTCCGGTCTTCCAGGCACACGAATTCCATGGCCATATGTTTTGCCGGGTGCGGAGTCTCTGCAAATGCCGGTTAGGTTAGGTTAGGTTAGGTTAGGTTTTTTTTTTTTTTTTTTTTTTTATGTGTAATGTCGTGTCCTCTGACATAGTCAGAGACCTTATTGTGACTTTTAATGTTTTTATTTTTCTGTTTTTTATAGTTTTTGATTCTATAATTTTGATAAATTTTTTGCTGCCTAGATAAGAAATTCTGTTTTTAGTTATAAATTTGCAAGTGTATTAAAATAAACAATATAATTATTTTAAGCTCTTTTTTGTTAATCAAATGCCCTATGCTTTGATCCTATATCCTTTCCAGCAGAAATATTTATATATGATAAAGCATAGTTATTTAATTGTCTCTATTTCTGTTCACTACTTTAGTTGAAATTTTGATGCAGAATTCTAAAAATATTTTTCGACATTTGGTGTCACCAATAATATTACTTATGTTTGTTTTGGTTATATTCGTCTCTAGTCTGTGCTCCGTGTTTTGCCTCTCGTCGCAGAAGACTGGGCATTCTGTAAGGATGTGCGCGACCGACTCCACTGCATCCGGTTCACAGATGCACGATGGGTTCTCCTTACACTTGAAACGGTGCAGGTATTCGGAGAACCCACCGTGTCCCGTGAAGATCTGTGTTAGGATGCCGGTTGGTTTTAGTTTTAACACAATTCGGTGGGCGTCGATCGCATCAGGGAAGAAGATTTTGGTTACAGAGGCTGTTTCACCATTCTTGTACCTCCGGTTCCATTCGTCGAGCGACCCCAAACGGATCTGCCGCTTGACGAATGAAACCGGGCAGCGGTCATAGTCCGGCCTCTTTCTAGACCGGAGTGCAGCTTCTTTCGCGAGGTGGTCCGCGCGCTCGTTGCCTGCGAGCCCTGCGTGTGCCTTTACCCAGAACAAGGATATATCTTTGCTCTGGGATAAAGCCGCGGCAACGTTTGCCCTCGCCTCCACGGCCAGTGCGTGGAGGGAACCCTGGTTTGTGACTGTCTGAAGAGCTGCCTTTGAGTCACTATAAATACCGAAGGTTCCCTCGTTGCGCTTGAGGATTTCGCGTGTAGCTACACATATGGCCAGAAGTTCCGCCTGGTAGACCGTGCAGTACGGAGGCAAGCTAAGTTTGATAGACTTGGTCTCGGCATCACCCTCCCAAAGAGACAGTGCTGCTCCGACCTTGCCCTCAATCTTGCTGCCGTCCGTGAACACCCTTACTGCTTGTGTGTTGTGGCTGTCCACACAGGTCTGGTCTTCCAGGCATACGAAATCCATGGCCATATGTTTCGCCGGGTGCGGAGTCTCCGTAAATGCCACCACCCGCTCTACCTCCCTGCCCGCAAGCGCTGGCTGTGGCACCCCTCTCTTCGCCTCGTACAGAGCGGCTGCTTCCTGTATTCGGAGGTCGAGTGGGAGTATCCCAGCCAGCACTAGGGACGCGTTCAGCGAAACGGTGCGGTAGGATTTACAGAGCTTCTGCGCGAATCCTCGTTGGACCGTGTTGAGGCTTTTCTGCACTCCGATCTTTTTCGCGGCCGGTGCCCAGGCGCTTGCCGCGTACAAAATCACCGGCTCCACTGCTGCCGTGTATATGGTGTGGATGATCTCCGGGTGAAGGCCCCAGCTCACTTTTGCCGCACGTGCCAGCTGCTTGTAAATGTTGACAGCTTTTCTGCATACGTTTGCGACATGGGAGTTGAAAGTGAGCTGGTGGTCGACGGTGAGCCCCAGTATTTTGATTTCCTTAGACATACCAATGTCTACCCCGCCCATGCTCAGGAGTGGGACATCGTACTTTAGCTTCTTGGTTATCACCATTGCACAGGTTTTTTGAGGTGCAAACTTCAGCTTATTTCGGATGCCCCACACCCGAACATACTCGAGGGCGGCATTGGCATGCCTCTGAACTTCCAATGCTGTCTCACCGTCGAAGATCATCACCACATCATCGGCGAACGCCTGGCAGTGGACGCCTCTCGCTTCCAGCCCCTTTAAGAGAGGGTCAAGGATCAGGTTCCATAGGATCGGACCGCCAATGGACCCCTGCACACACCCCTTATTCGTATTTCTCCGACACTCGGCACCAGCATATCGAACTCTGACGCTCCTACCGGTCAAGTAGCTGTCTAGCGGTTAGGTTAGGTTAGGTTTTTTTTTTGTTTTTTTTTTTTTTTTTTTTTTTTGTTTTTTTGTTTTGGCAGGAGTGGGAAATCCCCGCGGACACCTCGACTATCCCCCAGGAATTTCTCCTGTGAGACAGTCGAGGTAGTGCCGGACTCGAACCGGCTAAAACCACACTCCTGCCTTTCCAGTGCCCTCTGACATTGTCAAAGCCGTTTTGTACGTATTTATTTATATTGGCTACTGTTACTTTTATTTGCTTTATTTAGGAATCCGGAGAGACGTCCTCTCGGTGTGGACAACTATGACATTACTTATATTACAGTGACGATCAATTTTACCTATTCAACTACCAAAACCCCCCCCCCTCTTTTATCTCAACAACCCAAAAAAAATACTCAAATTCTATTTTCATAATATACTCAAGTATTTGTATTACTTGTTTCTGCATATCACTATTTTTGCAATTTGTGTGCAGTATTCCAAAAATATTTCGCGGGTTTTTTCCGCTATCAGGCTAGGGAGGTTTTGCGCAACGAGCGCTACACCAAGCTGCTGCTCTGCCTCATATCTGACCCTTGCGGTGATGGGGCACTCCAGCAGTATATGGAGCACCGTCTCTTCCTTTCCAGGCTCACAAGCGCACGATGGGCTCTCTTTACACTTGAACCGACTCAAGTATGCAGAGAACCCACCGTGCCCCGTGAGTATCTGCGTGGTGATGCTCGTGGGGACCATTTTGCGCACGACCTTGTACGCCACTACCGCGTCCGGGAAAAAAATTTTTGTGCCCGAGGCAGTCTCACCCGTTACATACCTCCCGTTCCATTCGTCAAGCGTCTCCAACCGGATTCTTCGCTTGACGAATGATACGGGGCACAGATCATAGTCCGGCCTCTTCTTCGACCTCAGTGCGGCCTCCTTCGCGAGCTGGTCGGCTCGCTCGTTCGGTTTTTTTTTTTTTTTTTTTTTTTTTTTTTTTTTGTTTTGGCAGGAGTGGGAAATCCCCGCGGACACCTCGACTATCCCACAGGAATTTCTCTTGTGAGACAGTCGAGGTAGTGCCGGACTCGAACCGGCTAAAACCACACTCCTGCCCCACCAGTGTTCCTTTGACCTGGTCAAAGCCCTTTTCCGCAACTTTTGTTTCTTGTATGGCGACTAGTTTTGTAGAAGGCCGTCGAGACCACACTCTTTTATCTTATATTACTTTAAATTTCACTTCCATGTATATACTATTACTATTATTTCTCTCTACTATGATTTTATATTCTACCCATTATTAATAACTATTTCACAATCTAATTTGTTTACAACTGTAATTACTATTTTACTAATTACATTTCTTAATTTTATGTTCTTATTTTGCCATGTTTACTTATGTCACTTACCCTTATATTAATTTTCTGCACTTAGACTTTTAATTTGGTTTCCATAATATCTGCTTTGTATATACTCAATATATAAGTAAATATCATATTTTGGTACCTAATACACTATGATATCCAAAGTTTAGTACCAGGTTCGACACAACTTGGCGACTCCACTAGAGTTGGCTCACGGTCCAGTATAATTTCAGCCACCTTCTCATAAAAGTGACTCCAATTATCATTCTTCATTGAGCCAACCCTAGTGGTTCGCTCAATGCGTCTGCTATTTGGTTGTGTCGAAGTGGTCTCTTTGTGCTTTGAAGTGGGCGCATCGACGACTTTAGCAATAAGCTATCATTGCCCTCGCGAATGCGTCCCACTTCTTACGCACCGGGCAGTCGTTACTGAATGCATTGTGCTGGTGCTCCCCCAGCTTGGCTCTGGTGCAGTTAACGCATGCCGCTGCTTCGCCGATCTGGTTGCTAGGGCAGTCCACCCTGAGGTGTGGACCGCCGCAGTGGCTACACAGATCGGCAGGCTCCGTGCACAGGCGTTTGCCGTGCCCGTAAGCCAAGCAACGGGTGCACTGCACCAGAGGCGTCTGGTCTTCGACGCGCACTCTCTGGAGGTCAATACGAAGCTTGCCTCCTTCAAGTGCCCTCCTCCAGATTGCTGGGGTGACACTCAGCACAATGCTATTCAAATGCGGGTTTCGTGACTTTTTCCGAAATTTGATAGACATTTTGAGTTCCTCGTCCCCGAGGCCGTGAAAGATCTCCCGATTCTGGTTCTTCAGGGCTCTCAGCACTTCTTCATCGCTGTGGACTAACAGCACGTCCCTAAGAACCAGAAGCGGGTCCCGATTCTTCACCGCCTCGACGACGAGGTTCTCTCCGGCCGATTCTAGTCGTTGCTTTAGTTTTTCCCTCTCCTCCTTCGTTGCGCACCCCATTATGACCTTCTGGTCCTTGGCCTTTCTGACCCTCTCCACGCGCACCTAGCCCTCCTTCGCGTCCACCGCTTTTCGCACTCTTTCGAGTACTTCGGCACCCGTATCCAACTCCTTTGTTGAGGAGACAACCACTGAGTGCAGCGTCGTTCGCTCCAGGACTTGTGCCTCAGTGTGGCTCTTACTCCCAGACGCTACACTTGCGTAAGTTTTCTCCCCAACACATTCCCCGCTAGCCAGACTGTGCTGGAGCTTTTCTAGTTTCTCGGAGTTATCTTTGATCTCCGAGATGTGCTCCTTCATGGTGTTAAGAAGCTCAGTCTGGCCAGCAAGAACCTCAAAGAAGATGGGTTGGGGGCCGAAGTCAGCAGTGGGTGCGGCTTCCGGTACGGCGATGGGTGCGGCAGGGGCCCGGTCTTGCTCAGACTCCTTGACAAGCTCATAAAGCCTGTTTATGGCTTCGAGCACCGCAGTCTTGATCTCAGCCTTGAGATTGCGAGAGTTGCCCAAATTAAGCTTAGCTTTATTTAGGCAAGCTCTCGCCTCCTCGGTGCGGCTGCGGCACTTAGCCTCAGGCTTTTTGAGCGGTCTTGAGGCTTCAATAGCAGCTCGGCGCGTCCCCGGAGTGGCAGGGCCCCCTTGTAACGCAGAAGGAGTCTCGTCTCCGAAGGAGATTCTCCTCCTAGCATTAGGCGAAGGCCCCGCTTTCTCCGCCGATCGCGGCGAGCCACTAGAGCCTTGGGCCCTCACGGTGCTCGATGGGGTGCGGAACATATTGGTCTCGAGCGGCATGTAGTACAAATAAAAACGAACCCCTGTAAAGTGGGGGCCCGGTCAATAATATCCGCTCGGGAGGAGGGAACGGAAATAATGTTATAGGTGGACACTGGAATCTACTGTGTCCCTGTAAAGGGGGGTACACAGAAGATAATAAAATAACTAATCGGTTAAAATATAAATACGATAATAAATAATTATTAAATACTCATAAATAGTGTAAGCCTTACAAACTTGGTCAAATAATGTTAAAATTTCAAAATTCCCTACAACTACACTCAAAAATTTATGAACGTAAAGCCAAATGAACTTATAAAACTAATTTTGCCAAAATCCCACGTCTACCTTCTTCCTATAGGCCAGAGGGCGGGTGGGCGGGCAAAATTTATTCGAGCTAGGGTCGCGGGTGAGGTGTCCAGAGACGCGTCTCCGCGCGGGCTAGCTATATAAAGAATAAAACTAATCACCTAATAAGGTGCCGACCAAAAATTTTGAGTTGTGGTCAAAAAACCCGTTTTTGAACCGAAAAATTTTGAATTTCACCCCAAAACCTGGAAACTGGGACACGGACCGCGGACCAGAATTCAGGGATGAAGGGTGAGGACTATTGCAACTATAAACTAACGTTATTTTTGTAAAAGAATTTGGAAAAACAATTAATTTTGACGATTTACTTTGAAAATTCGAAAAATTCCCGAGTGTTAGTAGGGATAAAGTCCCGACGCGCGTGCAAGTGCGTGCGATATGGTCAAAACGTAGGCGGAGGCCTAGTTTGGTCTAAAAATACTGAAAACCGCTTCAAAATCGCACGTCTAGAAGCTAAGATATCTGCGTTCGTGTTTTTTACTCGCTCCCCTAGGTAGATTTTGGTACTAACAGAAATGTATGGGAAAACGATTATTTTGAAAAAATATATGTTTTATTCGGGCTAGGGGCGCGGGCGAGGGGTCCAGAGACGCGTCTCCGCGCGGGCTAGCTATATAAAGAATAAAACTTATTAGGTGCCGACCAAAAATTTTGAGTTGTGGTCAAAAAACCCGTTTTTGAACCGAAAAATTTTGAATTTCACCCCAAAACCTGGAAACTGGGACACGGACCGCGGACCAGAATTCAGGGATGAAGGGTGAGGACTATTGCAACTATAAACTAACGTTATTTTTGTAAAAGAATTTGGAAAAACAATTAATTTTGACGATTTACTTTGAAAATTCGAAAAATTCCCGAGTGTTAGTAGGGATAAAGTCCCGACGCGCGTGCAAGTGCGTGCGATATGGTCAAAACGTAGGCGGAGGCCTAGTTTGGTCTAAAAATACTGAAAACCGCTTCAAAATCGCACGTCTAGAAGCTAAGATATCTGCGTTCGTGTTTTTTACTCGCTCCCCTAGGTAGATTTTGGTACTAACAGAAATGTATGGGAAAACGATTATTTTGAAAAAATATATGTTTTATTCGGGCTAGGGGCGCGGGCGAGGGGTCCAGAGACGCGTCTCCGCGCGGGCTAGCTATATAAAGAATAAAACTTATTAGGTGCCGACCAAAAATTTTGAGTTGTGGTCAAAAAACCCGTTTTTGAACCGAAAAATTTTGAATTTCACCCCAAAACCTGGAAACTGGGACACGGACCGCGGACCAGAATTCAGGGATGAAGGGTGAGGACTATTGCAACTATAAACTAACGTTATTTTTGTAAAAGAATTTGGAAAAACAATTAATTTTGACGATTTACTTTGAAAATTCGAAAAATTCCCGAGTGTTAGTAGGGATAAAGTCCCGACGCGCGTGCAAGTGCGTGCGATATGGTCAAAACGTAGGCGGAGGCCTAGTTTGGTCTAAAAATACTGAAAACAGCTTCAAAATCGCACGTCTAGAAGCTAAGATATCTGCGTTCGTGTTTTTTACTCGCTCCCCTAGGTAGATTTTGGTACTAACAGAAATGTATGGGAAAACGATTATTTTGAAAAAATACAAGTTCTATTCGGGCTAGGGGCGCGGGCGAGGTGTCCAGAGACGCGTCTCCGCGCGGGCTAGCTATATAAAGAATAAAACTTATTAGGTGCCGACCAAAAATTTTGAGTTGTGGTCAAAAAACCCGTTTTTGAACCGAAAAATTTTGAATTTCACCCCAAAACCTGGAAACTGGGACACGGACCGCGGACCAGAATTCAGGGATGAAGGGTGAGGACTATTGCAACTATAAACTAACGTTATTTTTGCGAAAGAATTTGGAAAAACAATTAATTTTGACAAATTACTTTGAAAATTCGAAAAATTCCCGAGTGTTAGTAGGGATAAAGTCCCGACGCGCGTGCAAGTGCGTGCGATATGGTCAAAACGTAGGCGGAGGCCTAGTTTGGTCTAAAAATACTGAAAACCGCTTCAAAATCGCACGTCTAGAAGCTAAGATATCTGCGTTCGTGTTTTTTACTCGCTCCCCTAGGTAGATTTTGGTACTAACAGAAATGTATCGGAAAACGATTATTTTGAAAAAATATATGTTTTATTCGGGCTAGGGGCGCGGGCGAGGGGTCCAGAGACGCGTCTCCGCGCGGGCTAGCTATATAAAAAATAAAACTTATTAGGTGCCGACCAAAAATTTTGAGTTGTGGTCAAAAAACCCGTTTTTGAACCGAAAAATTTTGAATTTCACCCCAAAACCTGGAAACTGGGACACGGACCGCGGACCAGAATTCAGGGATGAAGGGTGAGGACTATTGCAACTATAAACTAACGTTATTTTTGCGAAAGAATTTGGAAAAACAATTAATTTTGACAAATTACTTTGAAAATTCGAAAAATGCCTGCTGCTGCTGCGGGTTAGGTTAGGTTAGGTTTTTTTTTTTTTTTTTTTTTTTTTTTTATGTTTTGGCAGGAGTGGGAAATCCCCGCGGACACCTCGACTATCCCACAGGAATTTTTCCTGTGAGACAGTCGAGGTAGTGCCGGACTCGAACCGGCTAAAACCACACTCCTGCCCCGCCAGTGTCCCTCTGACATTGTCAAAGCCCTTTCTAGCGAGTTTTTTTGGCTTGTTTTGCGACTTATTGATAGGAGGCCGAGAAGACCACGCTCTATATTTTAGTTTTAATCTGCAATTTAATTACTATATATCTAAACTTTAGTTTTTGAATACTTCGTCTTATTTTACTACATTATTTACGTTATTCTTACTTTACGCTGCTACCAAAAAATTTTGCTACCTTCTAAATGTGTAAACTATGTAAACCCCTCTTAATTTATGTTCTTTATCTCTTTCCTTTTACTATTTTACCCCTGTTTATATATCACCAACCCAATTTTTAATGCCTTTACCAATTCAATTCCGCTCATACGGTTCTGCTTCTTAAATTAAATTTTGTGTAGATACTTTTTATTAATTTCGTTTTTATAATATCTAAAATATATAATTATCATATAATTGGATATTATATGAGACCTTAATAGAAACGGTGTTATTTTACCAATGAAAGTTACTAATGACTTTTTGAAACGACGGCAGAATTCGTCGCCCAGTCTGACACAACTTGACGATTCCACTAGAGCTGACTCACTGTTAAGCACAATTCCAGCCACTTTCTTATGAAAGTGACTCCAATTACCGTTTTCCATTAAGCCAACCCTAGAGGTTCGCTCAATGCGTTTGCAATCTTGTTGTGTCAAACCGGTCATCACTGTGTACGCGGAAGTGGGCGCATCGACAACTTTAGCAATATGCTATTGATGCTCTAGCGAATGCGTCCCACTTCCTACGTATCGGGCATAAATCACTGAACGCATTGTGCGAGTGTTCCCCCAGCTTGGCTTTGGTGCAGTTAACGCACACCACTGCTTCGCCTCTGTGCTTGTCTGGGCAGTCCACCCTAAGATGTGGACCACCACAGTGGCTGCACAGGTCGGCCGGCTCCGTACATAGGCGCTTGCCGTGGCCGTACGATAAGCAGCGGGTGCACTGCACCAGAGGCGTCTGATCCTCGACGCGCACTCTCTGGAGGTCAATACGGAGCTTGCCTCCTTCGAGTGCCCTCCTCCAGATTACTGGGGTGACACTCAGCACAACGCTGCTCACGTGTGGGTTACGTGATTTTTTGCGGAACTTTATACAGACTTTCTGTTCCTCGTCACTGAGGCCGTGAAAGATCTCCTGGTTCTGGTTCTTAAGGGCTCTAAGCACTTCTTCGTCGCTGTGTACTAAAAGCACGTCCCTAAGGACCAGAAGCGGGTTTCGATTTTTCACTTCCTCGACGACGAGGTTCTCCCCGGCCTTCTCCAATCGCGCTTTTAATTTTCGTCTCTCCTCCGTCGTTGCGCACCCCATGATGACCTTCTGGTCCTTGGCCTTTCGGACTCTCTCGACGCGCAACCAGCCCTCCTTCGCGTCCACTGCTTTCCTCACTCTTTCGAGGATTTCGTCCCCCGTGTCCCTCTCCTGAGTTGAGGAGACAACCACCGAGTGCAGCGTCGTTCGTTCCAGAGCCTGAGCCCCGGTATGGCTCTTACTGACGGCCGCTACACTCGCGTAAGTTGTCCCCTCCACCCCTTCCCCGCTGGCCAGACTGTCTCGAAGTTGGTCGAGTTTCTCGGAGTTTTCTCTTAACTCCGAGATGTGCTCCTTCAATGTGTTTAGGAGCTCAGTCTGGCCAGCAAGAACCTCGACGGAAATGGGATGGGGACTACGGTCAGCAGTGGACGCGGGTTCTGGTAAAGCAATGGGTGCGGCCGGCTTGTCTCGCTCGGACTCTTTGACCAGCTCGTAAAGCCTGTTTATGGCATCGAGCACCGCAGTCTTAATTTCGGCCTTGAGGTTGCGAGAGTTGCCCAAATTGACCTTAGCCTTGTTCAGGCAAGCTCTCGCCTCCTCAGTGCGACTGCGATACCTCGCCTCAGGCTTCTTGAGCGGTGCTGAAAGGTCAGCAGGGGGTCGGCGCGTCCCCGGAGTAGCAAGGCCCGCCCGCGAGGCAGGAAGAGTGTCCTCTCCGAAGGAGATTCTCCTCCTCACGTCAGCAGACGAATCTCCCGCTTTCTCCGGCGATCGCGTCGATCCACTAGAGCCTTGGGCCCTCACGGTGCTTGATGGGGTGCGAAACATTTTGGTTTGGCAGCGAAAGTCGAGCGGACCCCTGTAAAGGGGGGGTCAGATCAACTCGGTCTGCTCGGGAGAAGAGTAGGTAGTGTCAGAGGAACACTGGATACTTCTGTGTCCCTGTAAAGGGGGATGCACAGTAAGTAATAACTTAGAAATCAGTAAAATGTAAATAAAATAATGTCATAAAATTATTAAAGACTCCAATTCACAAAAGACTGTCACGATAAAATACAAAACACAATAAAAATTAAAACACAAAATATAATAAATTATTTCAATTTTGGTCAGGATGGTTAAAAACGAGCTGTCCCTACAAAAAACACTATTTACAGGCCTAAAATATACTAGAGCCGCTAATTATGAAAAGTAAATTTTGCCGAAAACCCCACGTCTACCTTCCTATAACCCAGAGGGCGGGTGGGTGGGCAAAATTTATTCGAGTTAGGGGCGCGTGCGAGGTGTCCAGAGACGCGTCTCCGCGCGGGCTAGCTATATAAAGAATAAAACTTACTAGGTGCCGACCAAAAATTTTGAGTTTCGGTCAAAAAACCCGTTTTTGAACCGAAAAATTTTGAATTTCTCCCCAAAACCTGGAAACTGGGACGCGGAACGCGGACCAGAATTCAGGGATGAAGGGTGAGGACTATTGCAACTATAAACTAACGTTATTTTTGTAAAAAAATTTGGAAAAACAATTAATTTTGACGATTTACTTTGAAAATTCGAAAAATTCCCGAGTGTTAGTAGGGATAAAGTCCCGACGCGCGTGTAAGCGCGTGCGATATGGTCAAAACGTAGGCGGAGGCCTAGTTTGGTCTAAAAACACTGAAAACCGCTTCAAAATCGCGCGTCTGGAAGCGAAGATATCTACCGGTTAGGTTAGGTTAGGTTAGGTTAGGTTGGGGGACCCCCCCACAGAGCTTACGTCCACGTCGTGTCCCCTGGAAACAGCCCAGTTCTGACCACCGTAACGGAGTGGCAGACTGGGTTGGCCAAAGTGCTCTGTGCTATCGTAGCGTTTTTTATTCATTGCCTTTTTACTACGATTCTGCGGAATGCCCAAAACCTCGCGGGACGCCTGCGGGCGCTTTTTAAAACCAAAAGGCCCTTCTCAGGGCCAACCAAACGGCCCTTCTCAGGGCCAACCCAAAGGCCCTTCTCAGGGCCAACCCAAAGGCCCTTCTCAGGGCCAACCCAAAGGCCCTTCTCAGGGCCAACCAAAAGGCCCTTCTCAGGGCCACCCCAACGCTCCAACATCAGAGTCTAGCCGCGCGCCGTCTGCGGCTAGCTACTTCGGCGGGGCAGAGTCGTCTGACAGCGACTCGGTTGTTGGAGTCTCGGATGCGAGCGGCTCTCGTTCGCGGAAGCGGGTCTTCCGGAGCTGTGGGTCCGAGAGCTCCTCGGCTTCGGGGTCCAAACCGTTGTCGAAGGCTAATAAACCGACGACAACGGCCGCGGATACCCACGTCGTTGGGCTCGCGGACGCCCAGCGCCAGGTGGACCTGGCCCGGAAGGCGCAGCTCCAGCAAGAGCTGGAGGAGCGGGTTGCCGCCAAGGAGAAGCGTGCGCACGTTGCCCGGGCCAAGTCTGGGTACGGTGCGTCACGCGTTCTGTACGCGGACCAGTCCCTGGAGGAGCTGCAGAGGATGGCAGAGGAGGACGAGGAGGGGATCATAGAGGTCGCCTCTAAGTCCTCCAACTTAAAGGGCACATTTCAAAAGGCCCTAAAATGCAGGGCCGCGAGCCTGCGTGGTATCGTCGCTGAGTTGGTGAAGCGGACGACCACCGACGAGACGCGGCAACTGCAGACGAGAATAGATTGTCTGCAGTCGGAGGTCAGCCAGCTTCACCAAAAGCTCGCTGAAGCCGCGGCCCGGCCACAACAGGCCAAGGCGAGCCCTGTGGCAGAGGGCCCTGCCTCGGCCCGGCCACAACTAGCCGAGACGTGCTCTGTAGTGGAGGGCCCCTCCTCCAACCTTGAGGATATCATCCGCAAGGTTGTAATGGAGGAGAGGGCCTTCACAAGAGCTTGCTTAGCGGGCATCGAGGACCGGCTCTTGCCCGAGAAACGCCTCCGACCGCCGCTTGCGGCGGATAAGAGGCAGTGCGAGCCGGGGCCGTCCTCCTCCTCCCAGGTGGAAGACGCCCTTCTGCCTTCAACCACCCCGTCCAACGAGTGGACGGAAGTGGTCCGTAAGGGGAAGGGCAAAGAGAGGAAGACGGTAACGGCCGTCCCTGTCGTCCCCGCCACCACCGCTCCCAGCCAGTCGCAGACGACCGGTACGGGAAATGGGAAAGGGAAAGGGAGGGGAAATAGACAGCTAGTCCCCCCAAAAACCGCGGCCGTCGTGGTAACGCTCACCGCGGAGGCTGCGGAGCGCGGGGAGACGTACGCGTCTATTTTGGTGCGGGCGCGGGCCAATGCCGATCCCACCCAACTGGGGATCGGCAGTGTGTCTTGCCGGCGGACCCAAGCCGGGGCTCGAATTTTCGAGTTCCCGGGGACCGAAGGGGGTGCCCGCGCGGACCTCTTTGCAGCCAAGCTGCAAGAGGTCATCGCGGGCTCTGCCAAGGTGGCCCGGCCGGTCAAGTCGGCGGCCATTGAGGTGACGGAGCTGGATGACTCCGTCACCAAGGAGGAGGTGGTGGCGGCGGTCGCAGCGGTAGGGGGCTGTGGCGCCGCGGCGGTCCAAGGCCGGGACATAAGGCCCGGCCGCGGTGGTATGGGCACCATTCGCCTCGAGTGCCCAATCGCCGCTGCCAAAGCCGTCCTTGCGAAAGGACGGCTTCAAGTCGGGTTCAGCTCGGGCGCAGTCCGGGCACTCGAGGAGCAGCCTCTGCGTTGTTTCCGGTGCTTCGGCATCGGCCACACTAGGCCTCTGTGTCCGTCTAAGGTAGACAGGACGGACACATGCTACCGCTGCGGCAAGGAGGGCCACAAAGCCGCCTCCTGCAAGGCCGCCACGCCGCACTGTGCGGTGTGTGCCGCCAGTGGCCGCCGATCAGGCCACGTAATGAAGGGGAGGAAATGTATTCCTCCCCCTAAGCGTGGCAAAGCGCAGGCGCCGACCGGGCCTGCGCCTGCTGCTGCCGCTAACACCGCCGTTCCTACGGCGGCTGCGGAGGAGGTTGCGATGTCCGACTGATGGACACAGTCGAACATCGCATCCTTCAGGCGAACACCAACCACTGCAGGACTGCCCAGGATCTGCTGATGCAGACCATGGCTGAGTGGTTGGTGGACTTGGCGGTGGTCGCCGAACCCTACTCGGTCCCTGGCCGTTGGCTGGGCGACCGAGACGGCTTGGTGGCGTTGGTGGCGCGGTCTTCCACAGACTCCCCTCCCCTCTCGCTCTTAGAGAGGGGACCGGGATACGTGGCCGCCGCGTGGGGAGAGATAGCGATGGTGGGGGTGTATTTCTCCCCAAACCGCCCTCTCTCGGACTTTGAGGATTTCCTCGAAATCCTCACTGCTGTCGTAGGGAGGGCGGCGCCACGCCAGATCGTGGTGTTGGGCGACCTAAACGCCAAGTCGGTGGACTGGGGCAACCCGGCCGCCGGTTGCAACGTCCGGGGACGCGCCGTCCAGTTTTGGGCGGCCTCGTGCGGTGTGTCCCTCCTCAATAGGGGGGCGGTCCACACGTGTGTGCGGCAACAGGGCGGGTCGGTGGTGGACGTGTCGTTTGCCACCCCCGCGCTGGCCGCCCGCGTCGTGAACTGGCGGGTGGAGCTGGTGGAGACCTTGTCGGACCACCGTTACGTGCGGTTCGACATCTCCACCCGGCAGGGGAGGGGGACGGCCCGCGCTGGGCAATCTCCCTTCCCGCGGTGGGCACTCACCCGCCTGGACCGGGAGGCAGCCAAGGAGGCCGCCTTTCTCCAGGACTGGCTGTCGCCTCCCCCTGTCGAGGAGGTCCCGGACGTTGACGCCGCAGCGGTCCGGCTCAGGGGGTCCTTGACCGCGGTGTGCAACTCCAGCATGCCTCGGTCTCGCCGTCCGCCTCCCCGTCGTGCCGTCTACTGGTGGACGGAGGAGCTGGCGGGACTCCGGGCCACCTGCGTGGCGGCCAGAAGGGCCTACACGCGGAGCCGACGGCGCAGCGCCCAAAACCGAGTCCGGGCAGAGGAGGACCGCCTGTACGCCTCTTACCGAGAGGCTGCGGAGGCCCTCAAATCTGCAATGGGCGCTGCGCAAGACTCGGCCAGGGCCGAGATGCTGGAAGGTCTCGACAGGGATCCCTATGGGAGACCATATAAGGCGGCGCGGAACCAGCTCCGCCCCTATGGTCCCCCACTGTCGGAGACCCTCGAGCCAGCATTGTTGGATGGGGTGGTCCGGTCCCTGTTTCCGCGCAGGACCGACTTCGTCCCACCAACAATGGATCCCCCGCAAGGGGCGGCTCCACCAGAGGCGGAGGTCCCCCCGGTGACGGCGGCGGAACTCTGCGCGGGGGTTCTGAGCCTCCGCGCAAAGAAGACAGCCCCCGGACCGGACGGCGTCCCCGCACGGGTGGTGGCGATCGCCGCCTCCCAAATGGAGGACAGGTTTCGGGACCTCTTCAGTGCGTGTTTTACGGCTGGGAGGTTCCCAAAACTGTGGAAGGAGGGGCAGCTATGCCTCCTCCGAAAGGAGGGACGCCCGGTGGACTCCCCCTCGGCATACCGGCCCATCGTTCTGCTCGATGAGGTCGGTAAATTGTTCGAGGGGATTGTCGCCGGGAGGCTGGACAGCCATTTGCGGGAGGTAGGGCCGGATCTGTCGGACGCCCAATACGGTTTCCGCCGTGGGCGTTCGACGATCGACGCGCTGGCCCTACTGAAGGGCCAGGTGAAGGAGGCGGTGGAGGCGGGGGACGGAGTGCTGGCGGTGTCATTCGACATTGCCAACGCCTTCAACTCCGTCCCCCACTCGACGATATTGGAGGCGCTCCGGTATCACGGAGTGCCCCAATATCTGCGGGATCTCCTGGCCAGCTACTTGGAGGACCGAGAGGTCCTCTTCGTAGACAAAACGGCCACCGTGAGGCGCTACGGGGCAGAGTCCGGTGTTCCACAGGGGTCGGTGCTTGGCCCCCCCTTGTGGAACATCGGGTTCAATTGGCTCTTGCGGGGAGCCCTCCTCCCGGGCACGAGTGTCATCTGCTACGCGGATGACACTCTCCTCACTGCCCGGGGGAGGAACTTCGGGGATGCGGCCTGTCTGGCCTCGGCTGGCGGATCCTTGGTGGCAGAGAGGATCCGCCGCCTGGGATTGAAGGTGGCGCTGCACAAGACGGAGGCCGTGTACTTTCGCGGTCCACGGCAGCGCTGCCCTCCCGACGCCCACATCGTCGTGGAGGGCGTCCGTATAGGGGTCCAGCCCCAGATGAAATATCTGGGTCTGGTGCTGGACGACAGGTGGCGCTTCGGCCCGCACTTCAGCGGGCTGTCGACGCGCCTGTTGAAGGCCGCGGACGCCCTCTCGTGGCTCCTCCCAAACCTGGGGGGGCCCAAGGCGAAATGCCGGCGCCTCTATGCCGGTATCTTGCGGAGCATGGCCCTTTACGGGGCACCCATCTGGGCGGACTCCCTCCATAGGAGGGAGAATGCGACCGCCATCCGCAGGCCCCAGCGGGCCATTGCACAGCGAGTGGCGAGGGCTTACCGCTCGGTGGGCTTTTCGGCGGCGTGCGCTCTGGCCGGCACCCCTCCTTGGGAGTTGGAGGCATGGGTGCTTGCCAGAGTCTACGAGTGGACGGCGCACCGGAAGGCGCTCGGGGAGCGCCCCGTCGCCGAAGAGCGGGAGGCCGTGCGGCAGGAGGCGAAGGACGCCATCGTCCTCCATTGGACGGAGGACCTCGCCAACGCCGCCTTTGGCCGCCGGACGTTGGACGCGCTCGGTCCGGTCCTGAAGGGCTGGCTCGAGCGGTCCCACGGTTTCCTCTCTTTCCGTCTGGTGCAGGTGTTGTCCGGGCACGGCTGCTTCGGATCGCACCTGCGCCGGATCGGGAGGGAGGAGACCCCGGCGTGCCACGACTGCGGCGCGGCGGAGGACACGGCGCAGCACACCCTCGAGGTGTGCCCGGCGTGGGCCGAGCTGCGCCGCGGTCTGACCGCGGTGGTCGGACCGGACCTCTCGCTTCCCGGCGTGGTCGACGCCATGCTGGGGAGCGAGGAGGCCTGGTCAGCGGTAGCCTCCTTTTGCGAGGACGTACTCTCGCAGAAGGAGGAGGCGGAGCGCGCGCGGGAGGACGATCCTCTCGCTGCGCCGCTCCGCAGACGAAGAAGGGGGAGAAGGCGTCGAGCCCTCCCTCCTCATGGTGACGGGCGGGCTACAGGCACGGGGGTGCCTGCGCCCGCATTGCACCCGTCATCTTCGTCGGTCATTCCCGACCCCCCCACACCCGTGAGGGTGTGAGGGGGGTCTGCCTTGCAATCGTCGGCGGAGGACTGGAAGTAAAGGCTGTGCCGGTTTCCCAGTCCCCCGCCACTCGGACGAAGCGGGAATGCGCTGGGTCGTTTTAGTGGGTATACCGGGTCCGCCCGGGGAGTCCCACATACCCCTCCCGTCCCCCGATGGGAGGGTATGCGTAATGCATTTTTTCCCAGCGACAAAAAAAAAAAAAAAAAAAAAAAAAGGTTAGGTTAGGTTAGGTTGGGGGACCCCCCCACAGAGCTTACGTCCACGTCGTGTCCCCTGGAAACAGCCCAGTTCTGACCACCGTAACGGAGTGGCAGACTGGGTTGGCCAAAGTGCTCTGTGCAATCGTAGCGTATTTTATCTTTGTCTTGTTGTGTGACCTACGATCCTGCGGAGGCTATGCCTAACCCTACGCGGGACGCCTGCGGGCAATTTTTAAAACAAAAAGGCCCTTCTCAGGGCCAACCCAAAGGCCCTTCTCAGGGCCAACCAAAGGGCCCTTCTCAGGGCCACTCCGACGCTCTGGCGTCAGAGACCAGCCGCGCGCCGTCTGCGGCTAGTTTCTTTGGAGGGGTAAACGAGTCGTCTGACAACGACTCGCTTATCACTGTGTCGGATGCAGATGACTGTCGGCCGCGGAAGCGGGTCCACCGGGGCGGTGGGTCCGAGGGCTCCTCGGCCTCGGGGTCGACGAGGTTGCCGAAGGCTAAAAAGCCGACGGCGGCCGCGGACACCCATGTCGTTGGGCTCGCGGACGCCCAACGCCAGTTGGACCTGGCTCGGCGGACACAGCTTCAACAAGAGCTGGAGGAGCGGGTCGTTGCGAAAGAGAAGCGGGCGCAAGTCGCACGGGCTAGGTCCGGGTACGGTGCGTCCCGCGTTCTTTACGCGGACCATTCTCTGGCGGAGCTAGAGAGAATGGCGGAGGAGGACGAGGAGGAGATTGTGGAGGTCGCCTCTAAGTCCTCCAACCTAAAGGGGACCTTGCAGAAGGCCCTTAAGAGCAGGGCCGCGAGCATGCGTGGTGTCGTCGCGGAGTTGGTCCGGCGGAAGGCCACCGACGAGACGCGGCAACTGCAGGCGAAAATAGATCGCCTGCAGTCGGAGGTCAGCCAGCTTCATCAGAAGCTGGCTGAAGCCACGGCCCGGCCACAATTAGGCGAGACGAGCACTGTAGTGGAGAGCCCCTCCTCCAACCTTGAGGATATCATCCGCAAGGTTGTAATGGAGGAGAGGGCCTTCACAAGAGCCTGCTTAGCAGGGATTGAAGACCGGCTCTTGCCGGAGAAATGCCTCCGACCGCCGCTTGCGGCGGATAAGAGGCAGTGCGAGCCGGGGCCATCCTCCTCCTCCCCGGTGGAAGACGCCCTTTTGCCTACAACCACCCCGTCCAACGAGTGGACGGAAGTGGTCCGTAAGGGGAAGGGCAAAGGGAAGAAGACGGTAACGGCCGTCCCTGTCGTCCCCGCCACCACCACTCCCAGCCGGTCCCAGACGACCGACAAGGGAAAGGGGAAGGGGAAAGGGAAGGGAAAGGGGAAGCTGGTCCCCCCGAAAACCGCGGCCGTCGTGGTGACGCTCACCGCGGAGGCTGCGGATCGAGGGGAGACTTACGCGTCTGTTTTGGTGCGGGCGCGTGGCAATGCCGATCCCACCCAACTGGGGATCGGCAGTGTGTCTTGCCGGCGGACTCAAGCCGGGGCTCGAATTTTCGAGTTCCCGGGGGCAGAAGGGAGTGCCCATGCGGACCTCTTTGCAGCCAAGCTGCAGGAGGTCATCGCGGATTCGGCCAAGGTGGCCCGACCGGTCAAGTCAGCGGCCATAGAGGTGTCTGAGCTGGATGACTCCGTCACCAAAGAGGAGGTGGTAGCGGCGGTCGCAGCGATAGGGGGCTGTAGCGTTGCGGCGGTCCAAGGCCGGGACATAAGGCCCGGCCGAGGTAGCATGGGCACCATTCGCCTCGAATGCCCAATCACCGCTGCCAAAGCTGTCCTTGCCAAGGGACGGCTCACAGTTGGGTTCAGCTCGGGTGCAGTCCGGGCACTCGAGGACCAGCCTCTGCGGTGCTTCCGGTGCTTCGGCATCGGACACACCCGAGCCCTGTGTCCATCAACGGTAGACAGGACGGACACGTGCTTCCGGTGCGGCAAGGACGGCCACAAAGCCGCCTCCTGTGAGGTCGCCACGCCGCACTGCGCGGTGTGTGCCGCCAGTGGCTGCCCGTCAGGCCACGTTATGAAGGGGAGGAACTGCAATCCTCCTCCAAAGCGGGGCAAAGCGCAGGCGCCGACCAAGCCTGCCGCTGCCGCTAGCACCGTCGTTCCTGCGGCGACTGCGGAGGGAAATGCCATGTCCGACTGATGGATAGGGTCGAACATCGCATACTTCAGGCGAACACAAATCACTGCAGGGCTGCCCAGGATCTGCTGATGCAGACCATGGCTGAGTGGTTGGTGGACTTGGCGGTGGTCGCCGAACCCTACTCGGTCCCTGGCCGTTGGCTGGGCGACCGAGACGGCTTGGTGGCGTTGGTGTCGCGGTCTTCCACAGACTCCCCTCCCCTCTCGCTCTTAGAGAGGGGACCGGGATACGTGGCCGCCGCGTGGGGAGACATGGCCCTGGTGGGGGTCTACTTCTCCCCAAACCGCCCTCTCTCGGACTTTGAGGATTTCCTCGAGATCCTCACCGCAGTCGTAGGGAGGGTGGCGCCGCGCCAAGTCATAGTGTTGGGTGACTTGAACGCCAAGTCAGTGGCCTGGGGCAACCCGGCCGCCAGTTGCAATGTCCGGGGGCGCGCCATTGAGTTTTGGGCGACCTCATGCGGTGTGTCCCTCCTCAACAGGGGGGCGGTCCACACGTGTGTGCGGCAACAGGGTGGGTCGGTGGTGGACGTCTCGTTTGCCACCCCCGCGCTAGCCGCGCGCGTCGCCAGCTGGCGGGTAGAGATGGTGGAGACCTTGTCGGACCACCGATATGTGCGGTTCGACATCTCCACCCAGGCGGGTGGGATGGCCCGCGCTGGGCAATCTCCCTTCCCACGGTGGGCACTCACCCGCCTGGATCGGGAGGCAGCCAAAGAGGCGGCCTTTCTCCAGGACTGGCTGTCGCCCCCTGTCGAGGTCCTGGACGTGGATTCCGCAGCGGTCCGGCTTAGGGGGTCCCTGACCGAGGTGTGCAATTCCAGCATGCCTCGGTCTCGCCGTCCGCCTCCCCGTCGTGCCGTCTATTGGTGGACACAGGAGCTTTCGGAGCTCCGGGCCGCCTGCGTGGCGGCCAGAAGGGCATACGCGCGTAGCCGACGGCGCAGTGCCCAGAACCGAGTCCGGGCAGAAGAGGACCGCCTATACGCCTCTTACCGAGAGGCCGTGACGGTTCTCAAGTCTGCAATGGGCGCTGCAGAAGACTCGGCGAGGGCAGAGATGCTGGAGGGTCTCGACAGGGATCCTTATGGGAGACCATACAAAGCGGCGCGGAGCCAGCTACGCCCCTATGGTCCCCCACTGACGGAGACACTCGAACCAGCGTTGCTGGATGGGGTGGTCCGGTCCCTGTTTCCGCGCAGGACCGACTTCACCCCACCAACGATGGATCCCCCGCAAGGGGCGGTTTCGCCGGAGGAGGAGGTCCCCCCGGTGACGGCGGCGGAGTTCTACGCGGGGGTTCTCAACCTCCGCGCGAAGAAGACGGCCCCCGGACCGGACGGTGTCCCCGCGCGGGTGGTGGCGATCGCCGCCTCCGAAATGGAGGACAGGTTTCGGGACCTTTTCAGCGCGTGCTTTACGACTGGGAGGTTCCCGAAACTGTGGAAAGAGGGACAGCTATGCCTCCTCCGAAAGGAGGGACGCCCGGTGGACTCCCCCTCGGCATACCGGCCCATCGTCCTGCTCGATGAGGTCGGTAAATTGTTCGAGGGTATTGTCGCCTCCCGGCTTGATAGCCATTTGCGGGAATTAGGGCCGGACCTGTCGGACGCCCAATTCGGTTTTCGTCGAGAGCGTTCGACGATCGATGCGCTGGCCCTACTCAAGGGCAAGGTGAAGGAGGCGGTGGAGGCGGGGGACGGAGTGCTGGCGGTGTCATTCGACATTGCCAATGCATTCAACTCCGTGCCCCACTCGACGATATTGGAAGCGCTCCGGTATCACGGAGTGCCCCAGTACCTGCGGAACCTCCTGGCCAGCTACTTGGAAGACCGAGAAGTCCTCCTCGTGGACAAGACGGCCACGGTAAGGCGGTAAGGCGCAGAGTCCGGTGTTCCACAGGGGTCGGTGCTGGGGCCCCCCCTGTGGAACATTGGGTTCGACTGGCTCCTGCGGGGAGCCCTCCTCCAGGGCACGAGTGTCATCTGCTACGCGGACGACACTCTCCTCACTGCCCGGGGGAGGAACTTTGGGGACGCGGCCTGTCTGGCCTCGGCTGGCGGATCCTTGGTTGCAGAGAGGATCCACCGCCTGGGATTGAAGGTGGCGCTGCACAAGACCGAGGCCGTATTCTTTCGCGGGCCTCGGCAGCGCTGCCCTCCCGACGCCCACATTGTCGTAGAGGGCGTCAGAATAACGGTCCAGCCCCAGATGAAGTATCTGGGGCTGGTGCTGGACGACAGGTGGCGCTTCGGTCCGCATTTCAGCGGGCTGTCAACGCGCCTGTTGAAAGCCGCGGACGCCCTCTCATGGCTCCTCCCAAACCTGGGGGGGCCCAAGGCGAAATGCCGGCGCCTGTATGCTGGCATCCTAAGGAGCATGGCCCTATACGGAGCCCCCATCTGGGCGGACTCCCTTCACAGGAGGGTGAATGCGACCGCCATCCGCAGGCCCCAAAGGGCCATTGCACTGCGGGTGGCGAGAGCCTACCGCTCGGTGGGCTTCTCGGCGGCATGCGCTCTGGCTGGCACCCCTCCTTGGGAGTTGGAGGCTTGGGTGCTCGCCAGAGTGTACGAGTGGAAGGCACACCGGAAGGCGCTCGGAGAGCGTCCCGTCGCTGAAGAGCGGGAGGCCGTGCGGCGAGAGGCGAAGGACGCCATCGTCCTCCACTGGACGGAGGACCTCGCCAACGCCGCCTTTGGCCGCCGGACGTTGGACGCGCTCGGTCCGGTCCTGCGGAGCTGGCTCGAGCGGTCCCACGGTTTCCTCTCGTTCCGTCTGGTGCAGGTGTTGTCCGGGCATGGCTGTTTCGGATCGCACCTGCACCGGATCGGGAGGGAGGAGACCCCGGCGTGCCACGACTGCGGCGCGGCGGAGGACACGGCGCAGCACACCCTCGAGGTGTGCCCGGCTTGGTCTGAGCTGCGCCGTGGTCTGACCGCCGTGGTTGGTCGGGACCTCTCGCTTCCCGGCGTGGTCAACGCCATGCTGGGGAGCGAGGAGGCCTGGGCAGCGGTCGCCTCCTTTTGCGAGGACGTAATCTCACAAAAGGAGGAGGCGGAGCGCGCGCGGGAGGACGACCCTTTCGCTGCGCCGCTCCGCAGACGAAGAAGGGGTCGGAGAAGGCATCGTCCTCTCCCCCCTCATGGTGGCGACGGGCGGGTGACAGGCGCGGGGGTGCCGTCGCCCGCATTGCACCCGTCACCACCTTCGTCGGTCATTCCCGGCCCCGTCCCCCTCCCCACGGGGAGGGTGTGAGGGGTCCGCCATGAAGGGCAATCGTCGGTGGAGGACTGGAAGTAAAGGCTATGCCGGTTTCCCAGTCCCCCGCCACTCGGACGAAGCGGGAATGCGCTGGGTCGTTTTAGTGGGTATACCGGGTCCGCCCGGGGAGTCCCACATACCCCTCCCGTCCCCCGATGGGAGGGTATGCGTAATGCATTTTTTCCCAGCGACAAAAAAAAAAAAAAAAAAAAAAAAAAAAAAAAAAAAAAAAAAAAAAAAGGTTAGGTTAGGTTAGGTTAGGTTCCCCGGACCGGACGGCGTCCCCGCACGGGTGGTGGCGATCGCCGCCTCCCAAATGGAGGACAGGTTTCGGGACCTCTTCAGTGCGTGTTTTACGGCTGGGAGGTTCCCAAAACTGTGGAAGGAGGGGCAGCTATGCCTCCTCCGAAAGGAGGGACGCCCGGTGGACTCCCCCTCGGCATACCGGCCCATCGTTCTGCTCGATCAGGTCGGTAAATTGTTCGAGGGGATTGTCGCCGGGAGGCTGGACAGCCATTTGCGGGAGGTAGGGCCGGATCTGTCGGACGCCCAATACGGTTTCCGCCGTGGGCGTTCGACGATCGACGCGCTGGCCCTACTGAAGGGCCAGGTGAAGGAGGCGGTGGAGGCGGGGGACGGAGTGCTGGCGGTGTCATTCGACATTGCAAACGCCTTCAACTCCGTCCCCCACTCGACGATATTGGAGGCGCTCCGGTATCACGGAGTGCCCCAATATCTGCGGGATCTCCTGGCCAGCTACTTGGAGGACCGAGAGGTCCTCTTCGTAGACAAAACGGCCACCGTGAGGCGCTACGGGGCAGAGTCCGGTGTTCCACAGGGGTCGGTGCTTGGCCCCCCCTTGTGGAACATTGGGTTCAATTGGCTCTTGCGGGGAGCCCTCCTCCCGGGCACGAGTGTCATCTGCTACGCGGATGACACTCTCCTCACTGCCCGGGGGAGGAACTTCGGGGATGCGGCCTGTCTGGCCTCGGCTGGCGGATCCTTGGTGGCAGAGAGGATCCGCCGCCTGGGATTGAAGGTGGCGCTGCACAAGACGGAGGCCGTGTACTTTCGCGGTCCACGGCAGCGCTGCCCTCCCGACGCCCACATCGTCGTGGAGGGCGTCCGTATAGGGGTCCAGCCCCAGATGAAATATCTGGGTCTGGTGCTGGACGACAGGTGGCGCTTCGGCCCGCACTTCAGCGGGCTGTCGACGCGCCTGTTGAAGGCCGCGGACACCCTCTCGTGGCTCCTCCCAAACCTGGGGGGGCCCAAGGCGAAATGCCGGCGCCTCTATGCCGGTATCTTGCGGAGCATGGCCCTATACGGGGCACCCATCTGGGCGGACTCCCTCCATAGGAGGGAGAATGCGACCGCCATCCGCAGGCCCCAGCGGGCCATTGCACAGCGGGTGGCGAGGGCTTACCGCTCGGTGGGCTTTTCGGCGGCGTGCGCTCTGGCCGGCACCCCTCCTTGGGAGTTGGAGGCATGGGTGCTTGCCAGAGTCTACGAGTGGACGGCGCACCGGAAGGCGCTCGGGGAGCGCCCCGTCGCCGAAGAGCGGGAGGCCGTGCGGCAGGAGGCGAAGGACGCCATCGTCCTCCATTGGACGGAGGACCTCGCCAACGCCGCCTTTGGCCGCCGGACGTTGGACGCGCTCGGTCCGGTCCTGAAGGGCTGGCTCGAGCGGTCCCACGGTTTCCTCTCTTTCCGTCTGGTGCAGGTGTTGTCCGGGCACGGCTGCTTCGGATCGCACCTGCACCGGATCGGGAGGGAGGAGACCCCGGCGTGCCACGACTGCGGCGCGGCGGAGGACACGGCGCAGCACACCCTCGAGGTGTGCCCGGCGTGGGCCGAGCTGCGCCGCGGTCTGACCGCGGTGGTCGGACCGGACCTCTTGCTTCCCGGCGTGGTCGACGCCATGCTGGGGAGCGAGGAGGCCTGGTCAGCGGTAGCCTCCTTTTGCGAGGACGTACTCTCGCAGAAGGAGGAGGCGGAGCGCGCGCGGGAGGACGATCCTCTCGCTGCGCCGCTCCGCAGACGAAGAAGGGGGAGAAGGCGTCGAGCCCTCCCTCCTCATGGTGACGGGCGGGCTACAGGCACGGGGGTGCCTGCGCCCGCATTGCACCCGTCATCTTCGTCGGTCATTCCCGACCCCCCCACACCCGTGAGGGTGTGAGGGGTCTGCCTTGCAATCGTCGGCGGAGGACTGGAAGTAAAGGCTGTGCCGGTTTCCCAGTCCCCCGCCACTCGGACGAAGCGGGAATGCGCTGGGTCGTTTTAGTGGGTATACCGGGTCCGCCCGGGGAGTCCCACATACCCCTCCTGTCCCCCGATGGGAGGGTATGCGTAATGCATTTTTTCCCAGCGACAAAAAAAAAAAAAAAAAAAAAAAAAAAAAAAAAAAAAAACAAAAAAAAAGGTTAGGTTAGGTTAGGTTAGGTTGGGGGACCCCCCCACAGAGCTTACGTCCACGTCGTGTCCCCTGGAAACAGCCCAGTTCTGACCACCGTAACGGAGTGGCAGACTGGGTTGGCCAAAGTGCTCTGTGCCATCGTAGCGTATTTTATCTTTGTCTTGTTGTGTGACCTACGATCCTGCGGAGGCTATGCCTAACCCTACGCGGGACGCCTGCGGGCGATTTTTAAAACAAAAAGGCCCTTCTCAGGGCCAACCCAAAGGCCCTTCTCAGGGCCAACCAAAGGGCCCTTCTCAAGGCCACTCCGACGCTCCGGCGTCAGAGACCAGCCGCGCGCCGTCTGCGGCTAGTTTCTTTGGAGGGGTAAACGAGTCGTCTGACAACGACTCGCTTATCACTGTATCGGATGCAGACGACTGTCGGTCGCGGAAGCGGGTCCGACGTGGCGGTGGGTCCGAGGGCTCCTCGGCCTCGGGGTCGACGAGGCTGCCGAAGGCTAAAAAGCCGACGGCGGCCGCAGATACCCATGTCGTTGGGCTCGCGGACGCCCAACGCCAGTTGGACCTGGCTCGGCGGGCACAGCTTCAGCAAGAGCTGGAGGAGCGGGTCGTTGCGAAGGAGATGCGGGCGCAAGTCGCACGGGCTAGGTCCGGGTACGGTGCGTCCCGCGTTCTGTACGCGGACCATTCTCTGGCGGAGCTGGAGAGAATGGCGGAGGAGGACGAGGAGGAGATTGTGGAGGTCGCCTCTAAGTCCTCCAACCTAAAGGGGACCTTTCAGAAGGCCCTCAAGAGCAGGGCCGCGAGCATGCGCGGTGTCGTCGCGGAGCTGGTCCGGCGGAAGGCCACCGACGAGACGCGGCAAATGCAGGCGAAGATAGATCGCCTGCAGTCGGAGGTCAGCCAGCTTCATCAGAAGCTGGCTGAAGCCACGGCCCGGCCACTACGAGCCGAGACGAGTCCTGCGGCGGAAAGCCCCTCCTCCAACCTTGAGGATATCATCCGCAAGGTCGTAATGGAGGAGAGGGCCTTCACAAGAGCCTGTTTAGCAGGAATCGAGGACCGGCTCTTGCCGGAGAAACGCCTCCGACCACCGCTTGCGGCGGATAAGAGGCAGTCCGAGCCTGGGCCGTCCTCCTCCTCCCAGGTGGAAGACGCCCTTCTCCCTTCAACCACCCCGTCCAACGAGTGGACGGAAGTGGTCCGTAAGGGGAAGGGCAAAGGCAAGAAGTCGGCCACGGCCGTCGCTGTCGTCCCCGCCACCACCGCTCTCAGTCAGTCACACACGACCGGCAAGGGAAAGTGGAAGGGCAAAGGGAATGGGAAAGGAAAAGGGAGGCAGCTAGTCCCCCCAAAAACCGCGGCCGTCGTGGTGACGCTTACCGCGGAGGCTGCGGAGCGAGGGGAGACATACGCTTCCATTTTGGTGCGGGCGCGCGGCAATGCCGATCCGACCCAACTCGGGATCGGCAGTGTGTCCTGCCGGCGGACCCAAGCCGGTGCTCGAATTTTCGAGTTCCCGGGGGCAGAGGGGAGTGCCCATGCGGACCTCTTTGCAGCCAAGCTGCAGGAGGTCATCGCAGATTCAGCCAAGGTGGCCCGACCGGTCAAGTCTGCGGCAATAGAGGTGACGGACCTAGACGACTCCGTCACCAAGGAGGAGGTGGTGGCGGCGGTCGCGGCGATAGGGGGCTGTGGCGTCGCGGCGGTCCAAGGCCGGGACATAAGGCCCGGTCGCGGCGGCATGGGCACCATTCGCCTCGAGTGCCCAATCGCCGCTGCCAAAGCCGTCCTTGCCAAGGGACGGCTCACAGTCGGATTTAGCTCGGGTGCAGTCCGGGCACTCGAGGACCAGCCTCAGCGTTGTTTCCGGTGCTTCGGCATCGGACACACCCGGGCCCTGTGTCCGTCCACGGTAGACAGGACGGACACGTGCTTCCGCTGCGGCAAGGACGGCCACAAAGCCGCCTCCTGCGAGGTCGCAACGCCGCACTGCGCGGTGTGTGCCGCCAGTGGCTGCCCGGCAGGCCACGTTATGAAGGGGAGGAACTGCAATCCTCCCCCAAAGCGGGGCAAAGCGCAGGCACCGACCAAGCCTGCTGCTGCCGCTAGCACTGTCGTTCCTGCGGCGACTGCGGAGGGAAGTGCCATGTCCGACTAATGGATAGGATCGAACATCGCATACTTCAGGCGAACACAAACCACTGCAGGGCTGCCCAGGATCTGCTGATGCAGACCATGGATGAGTGGTTGGTGGACTTGGCGGTGGTTGCCGAGCCTTATTCGGTCCCTGGCCGTTGGCTGGGTGACAGGGACGGCTTGGTGGCGTTGGTGTCGCGGTCTTCCACAGACTCCCCTCCCCTCTCACTCTTAGAGAGGGGACCGGGATACGTGGCCGCCGCGTGGGGAGACATGGCCCTGGTGGGGGTCTACTTCTCCCCAAACCGCCCTCTCTCGGACTTTGAGGATTTCCTCGAGATCCTCACCGCAGTCGTAGGGAGGGTGGCGCCGCGCCAAGTCATAGTGTTGGGTGACTTGAACGCCAAGTCAGTGGCCTGGGGCAACCCGGCCGCCAGTTGCAATGTCCGGGGGCGCGCCGTTGAGTTTTGGGCGACCTCATGCGGTGTGTCCCTCCTCAACAGGGGGGCGGTCCACACGTGTGTGCGGCAACAGGGTGGGTCGGTGGTGGACGTCTCGTTTGCCACCCCCGCGCTAGCTGCCCGCGTCGCCAGCTGGCGGGTAGAGATGGTGGAGACCTTGTCGGACCACCGATATGTGCGGTTTGACATCTCCACCCAGGCGGGTGGGATGGCCCGCGCTGGGCAATCTCCCTTCCCGCGGTGGGCACTCACCCGCCTGGATCGGGAGGCAGCCAAAGAGGCGGCCTTTCTCCAGGACTGGCTGTCGCCCCCTGTCGAGGTCCTGGACGTGGATGCCGCAGCGGTCCGGCTCAGAGGGTCCCTGACCAAGGTGTGCAACTCCAGCATGCCTCGGTCTCGCCGTCCGCCTCCCCGTCGTGCCGTCTATTGGTGGACAGAGGAGCTTTCGGAGCTCCGGGCCGCCTGCGTGGCGGCCAGAAGGGCATACGCGCGTAGCCGACGGCGCAGTGCCCAGAACCGAGTCCGGGCAGAAGAGGACCGCCTATACGCCTCTTACCGAGAGGCCGTGACGGTTCTCAAGTCTGCAATGGGCGCTGCAGAAGACTCGGCGAGGGCCGAGATGCTGGAGGGTCTCGACAGGGATCCTTATGGGAGACCATACAAAGCGGCGCGGAGCCAGCTACGGCCCTATGGTCCCCCACTGACGGAGACACTGGAACCTGTGTTGCTGGATGGGGTGGTCCGGTCCCTGTTTCCGCACAGGACCGACTTCACCCCGCCAACGATGGATCCCCCGCAAGGGGCGGTTTCGCCAGAGGTGGAGGTCCCCCCGGTGACGACGGCGGAGTTCTACGCGGGGGTTCTCAACCTCCGCGCGAAGAAGACGGCCCCCGGACCGGACGGTGTCCCCGCACGGGTAGTGGCGATCGCCGCCTCCGAAATGGAGGACAGGTTTCGGGACCTCTTCAGCGCGTGCTTTACGACTGGGAGATTCCCCAAACTATGGAAGGAGGGGCAGCTTTGCCTCCTCCGAAAGGAGGGACGCCCGGTGGACTCCCCCTCGGCATACCGGCCCATCGTCCTGCTTGATGAGGTCGGCAAATTGTTCGAGGGGATCGTCGCCTCCAGGCTTGATAGCCTACTTGGAAGACCGAGAGGTCCTCCTCGTGGACAAGACGGCCACGGTGAGGCGGTACGGCGCAGAGTCTGGTGTTCCGCAGGGGTCGGTGCTGGGGCCCCCTCTGTGGAACATCGGGTTCAACTGGCTCCTGCGGGGAGCCCTCCTCCAGGGCACGAGTGTCATCTGCTACGCGGACGATACTCTCCTCACTGCCCGGGGGAGGAGCTTTCGGGACGCGGCCTGTCTGGCCTCGGCTGGCGGATCCTTGGTGGCAGAGAGGATCCGCCGCCTGGGACTGAAGGTGGCGCTGCACAAGACGGAGGCCGTGTACTTTCGCGGTCCCCGGCAGCGTTGCCCTCCCGACGCCCACATCGTCGTGGAGGGCGTCCGTATAGGGGTCCAGCCCCAGATGAAATATCTGGGGCTGGTGCTGGACGACAGGTGGCGCTTCGGCCCACACTTCAACGGGCTGTCGACGCGCCTGTTGAAGGCTGCGGACGCCCTCTCGTGGCTCCTCCCAAACCTGGGGGGGCCCAAGGCGAAATGCCGGCGCCTCTATGCCGGCATCTTGCGGAGCATGGCCCTTTACGGGGCACCCATCTGGGCGGACTCCCTCCATAGGAGGGAGAATGCGACCGCCATCCGCAGGCCCCAACGGGCCATTGCACAGCGGGTGGCGAGGGCCTACCGCTCGGTGGGCTTTTCGGCGGCGTGCGCTCTGGCCGGCACCCCTCCTTGGGAGTTGGAGGCTTGGGTGCTCGCCAGAGTGTACGAGTGGAAGGCGCACCGGAAGGCGCTCGGAGAGCGCCCCGTCGCCGAAGAGCGGGAGGCCGTGCGGCGAGAGGCGAAGGACGCCATCGTCCTCCACTGGACGGAGGACCTCGCCACCGCCGCCTTTGGCCGCCGGACGTTGGACGCGCTTGGTCCGGTCCTGCGGAGCTGGCTCGAGCGGTCCCACGGTTTCCTCTCGTTCCGTCTGGTCCAGGTGTTGTCCGGGCATGGCTGTTTCGGATCGCACCTGCACCGGATCGGGAGGGAGGAGACCCCGGCGTGCCACGACTGCGGCGCGGCGGAGGACACGGCGCAGCACACCCTCGAGGTGTGCCCGGCTTGGTCCGAGCTGCGCCGCGGTCTGACCGCGGTGGTCGGACCGGACCTCTCGCTTCCCGGCGTGGTCAACGCCATGCTGGGGAGTGAGGAGGCCTGGGCAGCGGTCGCCTCCTTTTGCGAGGACGTAATCTCGCAAAAGGAGGAGGCGGAACGCGCGCGGGAGGACGATCCTCTCGCTGCGCCGCTCCGCAGACGAAGAAGGGGGAGAAGGCGCCGTCCTCTCCCACCTCGTGGTGGCGACGGGCGGGCGACAGGCACGGGGGTGCCTTAGCCCGCATTGCACCCGTCACCACCTTCGTCGGTCATTCCCGGGCCCGTCCCCCTCCCTACGGGGAGGGTGTGAGGGGCCCGCCATGAAGGGCAATCGTCGGCGGAGGACTGGACGTAAAGGCTGTGCCGGTTTCCCAGTCCCCCGCCACTAAGACGAAGCGGGAATGTCGCTGGGTCGTTTTAGTGGGTATACCGGGTTAGACCGGGGAGTCCCACATAACCCCCCCATCCCCCGATGGGAGGGTATGCGTAATGCATTTTTTCCCAGCGCAAACAAAAAAAAAAAAAAAAAAAAAAAAAGGTTAGGTTAGGTTGCCCTACTGAAGGGCCAGGTGAAGGAGGCGGTGGAGGCGGGGGACGGAGTGCTGGCGGTGTCATTCGACATTGCCAACGCCTTCAACTCCGTCCCCCACTCGACGATATTGGAGGCGCTCCGGTATCACGGAGTGCCCCAATATCTGCGGGATCTCCTGGCCAGCTACTTGGAGGACCGAGAGGTCCTCTTCGTAGACAAAACGGCCACCGTGAGGCGCTACGGGGCAGAGTCCGGTGTTCCACAGGGGTCAGTGCTTGGCCCCCCCTTGTGGAACATCGGGTTCAATTGGCTCTTGCGGGGAGCCCTCCTCCCGGGCACGAGTGTCATCTGCTACGCGGATGACACTCTCCTCACTGCCCGGGGGAGGAACTTCGGGGATGCGGCCTGTCTGGCCTCGGCTGGCGGATCCTTGGTGGCAGAGAGGATCCGCCGCCTGGGATTGAAGGTGGCGCTGCACAAGACGGAGGCCGTGTACTTTCGCGGTCCACGGCAGCGCTGCCCTCCCGACGCCCACATCGTCGTGGAGGGCGTCCGTATAGGGGTCCAGCCCCAGATGAAATATCTGGGTCTGGTGCTGGACGACAGGTGGCGCTTCGGCCCGCACTTCAGCGGGCTGTCGACGCGCCTGTTGAAGGCCGCGGACGCCCTTTCGTGGCTCCTCCCAAACCTGGGGGGGCCCAAGGCGAAATGCCGGCGCCTCTATGCCGGTATCTTGCGGAGCATGGCCCTTTACGGGGCACCCATCTGGGCGGACTCCCTCCATAGGAGGGAGAATGCGACCGCCATCCGCAGGCCCCAGCGGGCCATTGCACAGCGGGTGGCGAGGGCTTACCGCTCGGTGGGCTTTTCGGCGGCGTGCGCTCTGGCCGGCACCCCTCCTTGGGAGTTGGAGGCATGGGTGCTTGCCAGAGTCTACGAGTGGACGGCGCACCGGAAGGCGCTCGGGGAGCGCCCCGTCGCCGAAGAGCGGGAGGCCGTGCGGCAGGAGGCGAAGGACGCCATCGTCCTCCATTGGACGGAGGACCTCGCCAACGCCGCCTTTGGCCGCCGGACGTTGGACGCGCTCGGTCCGATCGATCGATTCATTGCCTTTATAGTACGAGTCTGCGGAATGCCCAAACCCTCGCGGGACGCCTGCGGGCGTTTTTTAAAACCAAAAGGCCCTTCTCAGGGCCAACCCAAAGGCCCTTCTCAGGGCCAACCCAAAGGCCCTTCTCAGGGCCACCCCGACGCTCCAACGTCAGAGTGTAGCCGCGCGCCATCTGCGGCTAGCTACTTCGGCGGGGCAGAGTCGTCTGACAGCGACTCGGTTGTTGGAGGGTTGGATGCGAGTGGCTCTCGATTGCGGAAGAGGGTCTTCCGAAGCTGTGGTGTGTCCGAGAGCTCCTCGGCTTCGGGGTCCAAACCATTGTCGAAGGCTAAAAAGCCAACGACAACGGCCGCGGATACCCACGTCGTTGGGCTCGCGGACGCCCAGCGCCAGGTGGACCTGGCCCGGAAGGCGCAGCTCCAGCAAGAGCTGGAGGAGCGGGTTGCCGCCAAGGAGAAGCGTGCGCACGTTGCCCGGGCCAAGTCTGGGTACGGTGCGTCACGCGTTCTGTACGCGGACCAGTCCCTGGCGGAGCTGCAAAGGATGGCAGAGGAGGACGAGGAGGGGATCATAGAGGTCGCCTCTAAGTCCTCCAACTTAAAGGGCACGTTTCAAAAGGCCCTAAAATGCAGGGCCGCGAGCCTGCGTGGTGTCGTCGCTGAGTTGGTGAAGCGGACGACCACCGACGAGACGCGGCAACTGCAGGCGAGAATAGATTGTCTGCAGTCGGAGGTCAGCCAGCTTCACCAAAAGCTCGCTGAAGCCGCGGCCCGGCCACAACAGGCCAAGGCGAGCCCTGTGGCAGAGGGCCCTGCCTCGGCCCGGCCACAACTAGCCGAGACGTGCTCTGTAGTGGAGGGCCCCTCCTCCAACCTTGAGGATATCATCCGCAAGGTTGTAATGGAGGAGAGGGCCTTCACAAGAGCCTGCTTAGCGGGCATCGAGGACCGGCTCTTGCCCGAGAAACGCCTCCGACCGCCGCTTGCGGCGGATAAGAGGCACTGCGAGCCTCGTAGGGCAAAGGGAAGAAGACGGTAACGGCCGTCCCTGTCGTCCCCGCCACCACCGCTCCCAGCCAGTCGCAGACGACCGGTACGGGAAATGGGAAAGGGAAAGGGAGGGGAAATAGACACCTAGTCCCCCCAAAAACCGCGGCCGTCGTGGTGACGCTCACCGCGGAGGCTGCGGAGCGCGGGGAGACGTACGCGTCTATTTTGGTGCGGGCGCGGACCAATGCCGATCCCACCCAACTGGGGATCGGCAGTGTGTCTTGCCGGCGGACCCAAGCCGGGGCTCGAATTTTCGAGTTCCCGGGGACCGAAGGGGGTGCCCGCGCGGACCTCTTTGCAGCCAAGCTGCAAGAGGTCATCGCGGACTCTGCCAAGGTGGCCCGGCCGGTCAAGTCGGCGGCCATTGAGGTGACGGAGCTGGACGACTCCGTCACCAAGGAGGAGGTGGTGGCGGCGGTCGCAGCGGTAGGGGGCTGTGGCGCCGCGGCGGTCCAAGGCCGGGACATAAGGCCCGGCCGCGGTGGTATGGGCACAATCCGCCTCGAGTGCCCAATCGCCGCTGCCAAAGCCGTCCTTGCGAAAGGACGGCTTCAAGTCGGGTTCAGCTCGGGCGCAGTCCGGGCACTCGAGGACCAGCCTCTGCGTTGTTTCCGGTGCTTGGGCATCGGCCACACCAGGCCTCTGTGTCCGTCTAAGGTAGACAGGACGGACACATGCTACCGCTGCGGCAAGGAGGGCCACAAAGCCGCCTCCTGCAAGGCCGCCACGCCGCACTGTGCGGTGTGGGCCGCCGATCAGGCCACGTAATGAAGGGGAGGAAGTGTATTCCTCCCCCTAAGCGTGGCAAAGCGCAGGCGCCGACCGGGCCTGCGCCTGCTGCTGCCGCTAACACCGCCGTTCCTGCGGCGGCTGCGGAGGAGGTTGCGATGTCCGACTGATGGACACAGTCGAACATCGCATCCTTCAGGCGAACACCAACCACTGCAGGACAGCCCAGGATCTGCTGATGCAGACCATGGCTGAGTGGTTGGTGGACTTGGCGGTGGTCGCCGAACCCTACTCGGTCCCTGGACGTTGGCTGGGCGACCGAGACGGCTTGGTGGCCCTCTCGCTCTTAGAGAGGGGACCGGGATACGTGGCCGCCGCGTGGGGAGAGATAGCGATGGTGGGGGTGTATTTCTCCCCAAACCGCCCTCTCTCGGATTTTGAGGATTTCCTCGAAGTCCTCACTGCTGTCGTAGGGAGGGCGGCGCCACGCCAGGTCGTGGTGTTGGGCGACCTAAACGCCAAGTCGGTGGACTGGGGCAACCCGGCCGCCGGTTGCAACGTCCGGGGACGCGCCGTCCAGTTTTGGGCGGCCTCGTGCGGTGTGTCCCTCCTCAATAGGGGGGTGGTCCACACGTGTGTGCGGCAACAGGGCGGGTCGGTGGTGGACGTGTCGTTTGCCACCCCCGCGCTGGCCGCCCGCGTCGTAAACTGGCGGGTGGAGCTGGTGGAGACCTTGTCGGACCACCGTTACGTGCGGTTCGACATCTCCACCCAGCAGGGGAGGGGGACGGCCCGCGCTGGGCAATCTCCCTTCCCGCGGTGGGCACTCACCCGCCTGGACCGGGAGGCAGCCAAGGAGGCCGCCTTTCTCCAGGACTGGCTGTCACCTCCCCCTGTCGAGGAGGTCCCGGACGTTGACGCCGCAGCGGTCCGGCTCAGGGGGTCCTTGACCGAGGTGTGCAACTCCAGCATGCCTCGGTCTCGCCGTCCGCCTCCCCGTCGTGCCGTCTACAGGTGGACGGAGGAGCTTGCGGGACTCCGGGCCATCTGCGTGGCGGCCAGAAGGGCCTACACGCGGAGCCTACGGCGCAGCGCCTAAAATCGAGTCCGGACAGAGGAGGACCGCCTGTATGCCTCTTACCGAGAGGCTGCGGAGGCCCTCAAGTCTGCAATGGGCGCTGCGCAAGACTCGGCGAGGGCCGAGATGCTGGAGGGTCTCGACAGGGATCCCTATGGGAGACCATATAAGGCGGCGCGGAACCAGCTCCGCCCCTATGGTCCCCCACTGTCGGAGACCCTCGAGCCAGCATTGTTGGATGGGGTGGTCCGGTCCCTGTTTCCGCGCAGGACCGACTTCGTCCCACCAACAATGGATCCCCCGCAAGGGGCGGCTCCACCGGAGGCGGAGGTCCCCCCGGTGACGGCGGCGGAATTCTGCGCGGGGGTTCTGAACCTCCGCGCAAAGAAGACTGCCCCCGGACCGGACGGCGTCCCCGCACGGGTGGTGGCGATCACCGCCTCCCAAATGGAGGACAGGTTTCGGGACCTCTTCAGTGCGTGTTTTACGGCTGGGAGGTTCCCGAAACTGTGGAAGGAGGGGCAGCTATGCCTCCTCCGAAAGGAGGGACGCCCGGTGGACTCCCCCTCGGCATACCGGCCCATCGTTCTGCTCGATGAGGTCGGTAAATTGTTCGAGGGGATTGTCGCCGGGAGGCTGGACAGCCATTTGCGGGAGGTAGGGCCGGATCTGTCGGACGCCCAATACGGTTTCCGCCGTGGGCGTTCGACGATCGACGCGCTGGCCCTACTGAAGGGCCAGGTGAAGGAGGCGGTGGAGGCGGGGGACGGAGTGCTGGCAGTGTAATTCGACATTGCCAACGCCTTCAACTCCGTCCCCCACTCGACGATATTGGAGGCGCTCCGGTATCACGGAGTGCCCCAATATCTGCGGGATCTCCTGGCCAGCTACTTGGAGGACCGAGAGGTCCTCTTCGTAGACAAAACGGCCACCGTGAGGCGCTACGGGGCAGAGTCCGGTGTTCCACAGGGGTCGGTGCTTGGCCCCCCCTTGTGGAACATCGGGTTCAATTGGCTCTTGCGGGGAGCCCTCCTCCCGGGCACGAGTGTCATCTGCTACGCGGATGACACTCTCCTCACTGCCCGGGGGAGGAACTTCGGGGATGCGGCCTGTCTGGCCTCGGCTGGCGGATCCTTGGTGGCAGAGAGGATCCGCCGCCTGGGATTGAAGGTGGCGCTGCACAAGACGGAGGCCGTGTACTTTCGCGGTCCACGGCAGCGCTGCCCTCCCGACGCCCACATCCGCGTCCGTATAGGGGTCCAGCCCCAGATGAAATATCTGGGTCTGGTGCTGGACGACAGGTGGCGCTTCGGCCCGCACTTCAGCGGGCTGTCGACGCGCCTGTTGAAGGCCGCGGACGCCCTCTCGTGGCTCCTCCCAAACCTGGGGGGGCCCAAGGCGAAATGCCGGCGCCTCTATGCCGGTATCTTGCGGAGCATGGCCCTTTACGGGGCACCCATCTGGGCGGACTCCCTCCATAGGAGGGAGAATGCGACCGCCATCCGCAGGCCCCAGCGGGCCATTGCACAGCGGGTGGCGAGGGCTTACCGCTCGGTGGGCTTTTCGGCGGCGTGCGCTCTGGCCGGCACCCCTCCTTGGGAGTTGGAGGCATGGGTGCTTGCCAGAGTCTACGAGTGGACGGCGCACCGGAAGGCGCTCGGGGAGCGCCCCGTCGCCGAAGAGCGGGAGGCCGTGCGGCAGGAGGCGAAGGACGCCATCGTCCTCCATTGGACGGAGGACCTCGCCAACGCCGCCTTTGGCCGCCGGACGTTGGACGCGCTCGGTCCGGTCCTGAAGGGCTGGCTCGAGCGGTCCCACGGTTTCCTCTCTTTCCGTCTGGTGCAGGTGTTGTCCGGGCACGGCTGCTTCGGATCGCACCTGCACCGGATCGGGAGGGAGGAGACCCCGGCGTGCCACGACTGCGGCGCGGCGGAGGACACGGCGCAGCACACCCTCGAGGTGTGCCCGGCGTGGGCCGAGCTGCGCCGCGGTCTGACCGCGGTGGTCGGACCGGACCTCTCGCTTCCCGGCGTGGTCGACGCCATGCTGGGGAGCGAGGAGGCCTGGTCAGCGGTAGCCTCCTTTTGCGAGGACGTACTCTCGCAGAAGGAGGAGGCGGAGCGCGCGCGGGAGGACGATCCTCTCGCTGCGCCGCTCCGCAGACGAAGAAGGGGGAGAAGGCGTCGAGCCCTCCCTCCTCATGGTGACGGGCGGGCTACAGGCACGGGGGTGCCTGCGCCCGCATTGCACCCGTCATCTTCGTCGTTCATTCCCGACCCCCCCACACCCGTGAGGGTGTGAGGGGGGTCTGCCTTGCAATCGTCGGCGGAGGACTGGAAGTAAAGGCTGTGCCGGTTTCCCAGTCCCCCGCCACTCGGACGAAGCGGGAATGCGCTGGGTCGTTTTAGTGGGTATACCGGGTCCGCCCGGGGAGTCCCACATACCCCTCTCGTCCCCTGATGGGAGGGTATGCGTAATGCATTTTTTCCCAGCGACAAAAAAAAAAAAAAAAAAAAAAAAAGGTTAGGTTAGGTTAGGTTAGGTTTTTTTTTTTTTTTTTTTTTTTTTAATACTTCTGCCTCCAACATGATCGGAGCCTGTGCTAAGCTTTACGTTCATTCTAGTTCTCGCTTTTATTCCTCTCGCACTTGCATTCTTCATACTTTATCTTTCTTATATTCTTTACTCTTTTTCATCTTTAAGGGTAGGACGCCCTTCTACTTTTCCCTAATTTTTACTCTATTCCTCTTTTGTTATTTATTTCGGGGATAACTCAATAATACAAATGTTTTTATTTATCTTTTCCAGAAATTCTTAATATATCTTATTTCTATTTATTACTACTATTACATGTTATATCTAATTGAACATTTCAGCTTTCTTATATATCTATCTTTATTGATGGTTACATATTTCTTACGATTACTTCTATTTCTATTTCTTAATGCTATTACATTTATAGGTTTCAATTCGTACAGCTATCTTATTTGTCTATTTTTATTTATAAGCCTGTTTCTTACGACCTCTAACTTACACTCTAGTTTCACAATATGGGCACACTTATTAATCTATTTATTCTGGCGTATCTTAGCAATTTTTACTTCTGTTTTCAATGCTTGACCCTAATATTATGTACAATATTATGCAAAACATTTTTTCTTATGCACTTTTGTTTCTTCTTATTACTCTTCCACAAATGTTTACGCAAAATTCCAAAAATAGCTCTCTCTTCTTACTCTTCATAATGAGCCACACATTTTCAGCGTCGAGTTTGGTGTCGAGTACATGCTCAGCCTCAAGCCTTTCCCTGTCCAAAACGGGACAGCTGAACAATATATGTGGCACCGTCTCAGCAATGTCAGGATCACAGATGCACGATGGGCTCTCCTTGCACTTGAAGCGATTCAAGTATTCCGAGAACCCACCGTGCCCCGTCATGATCTGTGTTGTTATATTGCCGATTTTGATCTTCCTGACTATCCTGTAGGCCGCCACCGCATCCGGGAAAAACAGTTTTGTCACTGAGGCAGTTCCTCCGGAGCTGTATCTCTGGTTCCACACGTCAAGAGTTGCCGTTCTAATGCATCGCTTGACGTACGAGACCGGACATAGGTCGTAGTCGGGCTTTCGTTTGGAACCCAAAGCGGCTCTTTTGGCTAGTTCATCGGCCCTCTCATTCCCTTCCAACCCTGCGTGAGCTTTGATCCAAAACAAGGTGACAGCCTTGTTTTGGATCGACAGGGACCTGAGGTTGGCCCTTGCCTCTGCTGCCATGGGGTGGTGGCGGTTGTAATTCTGTACGGTTTGGAGGGCCGCCATGGAGTCACTGAAAATTCCAAACGATTGCGCATTGTGCTTTAGGATCACCCTGGTTGCGACGCATATCGCCAGAAGCTCAGCCTGGTACACGGTGGAGTAGTGTGGGAGAGCAAGCTTGAGAGCTTTGGTTTCGGCGTCACCACTCCATATGGATAGTGCCGCTCCAACCTTGCCCCCAATCTTGCTCCCGTCCGTAAAGATGCGAACTTCAAGTTCACTCTGGGCATTTAGTTGCTCTTGGTTTACCAGGCTTACGAGCTCTAGCTCAGCGCGCTCTGCAGGGTGTGGAGCCTCCATAGCCGAGGCGGACTGCTCTACACTCCTGTCGCCAAGTGCTGGCTGAGGTACCCCTCTCCTAGCCTCGTATAACGATGCCGCTTCGCGGACTCGCAGGTCTAGAGGTAGTATCCCAGCCAGCACTAGCGCGGAGTTTAAGGAGACCGTCCGGTATCCCTTACACAGTTTTTGTGCAATACCGCGCTGAACTACTCCCAACTGCTTCTTGACGCCCAGCTTATCGACTGCCGGGGCCCATACGCTGGCGGCGTACAGGATGATTGGTTCGACGGTGGCCATATATATTATTCTTATGACTTCGGGGTTTAACCCCCAGCTGGTCTTTGCTGCCCTAGTTAGTTGCTTGTGGATGCCTATTGCCTTTCTGCACACATTTGCGACGTGTGTGTTGAAAGTCAGCTGCTTGTCGATGGTGACACCAAGGATTTTGATCTCTTTTGACATGGCAATGTCGATCCCGCCCATGCTCAGGCGCGGGGTGTCGTATTTTAATTTGCGCGTTATGACCATCGCATTGGTTTTCTGAGGGGCAAATTTAAGCTTATTTTGAACACCCCACGTCTGAACATGTTCGAGAGCGCCATTGGCTCGTCCCTCGATCTCCAGCGCCGTGTCACCATCGAAAACCAGCACGACGTCGTCTGCAAAGGCCTGGCAATAGACATCCCCAGCCTCCAAGTTCTTTAGTAGCGGGTCCAGCAACAAGTTCCATAGTATTGGTCCCCCAATAGAACCCTGGACACAGCCTTTGCTTGTGGCCTTACAGTACTCTTCACCTGCGTACCTGACCCTGACCCTTCGGTTTTTGAGATAGCTGTCGATGACCCTCCTCAAACCGACTGGACACTGTTCCTCAGCCAGACGGACTCTTATAGCTGGCCACCATGCGCTGTCGAAGGCTCCCTCTATGTCCAGTGATATCAGTACTACAATTTTCTTTTGTGTCAGCTTTCCGCGTATGTGTTGCATTAGTACATAGAGGGAGTCCTCGGTGCTCCTCTGGGGCATAAAACCGTACTGGCGAGTACACATCCTTGGGATCAGATGAAACTTGAGGCGGGCCACCAACATCTTCTCGTATATCTTTCCGAGTATAGGTAGTAGGCCGATTGGTCTGTACGCTTTTGGGGAACTGTAGTCGATCTTCCCAGGCTTTCTCAAAATAATGACCGTTGCTTCTTTCCAAATTTCAGGGAAGAGGTGGTTTCTCAAGCAGCCGTTGAGGAGAGCCAAGGCCACCTCCGGGGCACTTCTAATAGCCTGGCAACAAATGTCAGCGGTAAAACCATCTGCTCCTGGCGCTTTTTTGGAGTTGAAGGACCCGCACGCTGCCATTAGCTCAGCCATCGTGAATGGTGGATCGCATGACTCATCTTGCCCTCCAGCATTCACGGCATCGGCCTTTTCTCTGATAAGGCGGTGGCAGGTGCTATCCGTGCCTGAGTGGTCCTCTGGGTAGAAGGTTTCCGCAAATAATTCGACTGAGCCTTTCGCATCCAGTACCTCCCCGTCCTTCACCAACGGCTGGTCCTCACCTCTTCCCTTAGTCCTTCCTATAACCCGGTAGATACCCTCCCAAACCCCTTCCCTATCCTGTCTTGCGCAGAAGTTCTTCCAACTCTCAGTTTCATCCTTGGCTGCTTCCGTCTCATACTCAACTTTCAGTTTCAGGTTAGGTTAGGTTAGGTTAGTTTTCCTTGTCGAGCTAGGTGCCGTCGTGAGCCGGTTCCATCCTCGCCCGGTGTTGGTGCTCGGGGATCTCAATGCCAAGTCTGCGGCATGGGGATCCCCGATCACCGATCCCAGGGGTGAGGTGTTGGAGGAGTGGGCGGTCGAGACCGACCTGATCGTCCTGAATCGGGGCTCGGTGTACACGTGCGTGCGGCAGCGGGGTGGGTCAATAGTAGACGTGTCGTTCGCAAGCCCCGCTATTGCGAGCCGTGTGCGCGACTGGCGAGTTGCCGTAGAGGTGGAGACGCTGTCGGACCATCGATATATTCGATTTGACGTCTCCGCCCAGACTGCGGGCGCCGGTCGCCCAACGGCTCCGCAAATGGATGGTCCTCGCTGGTCATATAAGCGTATCGACAGGGAGCTTCTCGAGGAGGCCGCAATCCTGCAGGCCTGGGTCCGGGAGTCAACGACGAACGAACCCGTCGACGTCGAAGCGGAGGCGCAGTGGTTCCGCGGGGCAATGACGCAAATTTGCGATGCTTCTATGCCCCGCGTCACCCAACCCACAAGGCGCCAGCTGTATTGGTGGTCCGCCGTCATCGCGCAGTTGCGCGTGAAGTGCGTGGAGATGAGACGCCAGTACACCCGATACCGGAGGAGACGTCGTCGGGTTCCGGAGGAAGAGGCCGCGCTGTATGAGGTGTACCGCGCGGCCAAGGAGGCTCTGTGGTTGGCCGTCGGCGAGGCTAGGACTCGAGCCAGGGAGGAGATTATTGTATACTGATATAAACACTTTTATTAATTAAAATCGTATTTATTTCACAAGAGAATTTTACACACCGTTTACAATATGGCTGATTGGGTGCGAGAGAGCGAGACAGCAAATGAAAGGATAATAGACAACAAGACATAGACAAACTGTTACGTTCCGATATCACACTCTCCGCCACCATATCTAAGATAATCTTAAATTAAAATAACATCAGTTAACTAATACTACTAACACTAAGTACATAACTTTTATCTAATTCATCTAAAACAATCTTAAAATAAAATAACATCAGTTAACTAATACTAACACTACATATTCATAATCATCTTATCTAATTAATTACTCATCCACCAATTGATCACAAGTACGAATTTGATTGAGAAGTCTTTTCCATTTTAAACCCCCCACATCAATGTAATAGGTTACCCCTGGACAGGATTCATCAATTATAGTTCCTAAAATCCAAGGTTTATGCCCCTTTCTATAGTCCCTAACCATTACTTTCTGCCCTAATTCTAACGTTAGTGTATTTCTGTTTCCTTTATAATAATGTTTAGATTTTTCTTGCATTTCATATGATTTTTCAGTTATTGGAGGTGGCCTTAACAACGTAAATCGATTCCTAAGCTCTCTACCCAGCATTAACTTGGCTGGTGTTACACCAGTAGTACTATGGGGTAAATTTCTGTAATCAAACAAAAATAAGTTAACAGCCGAACTCAGTGTGCTACCACTTTCTTTAATTTTAGTCACATGGGTTTTAAATGTCTCGACAAATCTCTCAGCTGCTCCATTTGTTGCTGGATGATACGGGGGTGAGAATGTATGTTTTATATTTGTAAGTTCGCAAAAATTTTCAAATTCAGTACTTGTGAAAGTTGGACCGTTATCTGTTACTAAGTGGACTGGAAAACCAAAGGTGGAAAATAACCTTTTGAATATTCCAATTGTACTCGTTGCGCCAATAGTAGTCATTTCAAAAGCCTCTGGCCATTTTGAATAGCCGTCCACAATTACTAAAAACATTTTATTATAATATGGTCCTAAAAAATCGGCGTGAAGTCGGTACCATGCAGATGGCGGTACAGGCCATGGTTTAAGTTGTGATTTTGGTGGATTTTTATTGTTATTTAGACAGATTACACACTTTTTTGTAAGATTTTCAATTTCTGAATCTAATCCCGGCCACCAAAAATATGATCGTGCTACTTGTTTCATACGAACAATGCCAAAGTGGCTTTTGTGTAGCTCTGAAAGAATTGATTCACGTAATACAATGGGAATTACAATTCTGTAACCCCATAATAAACATCCTCTGTCAGTGCTAATTTCATCCCTTCTGTTATAAAAAATTTGGAGTTCCTTATCTATTAATCTCTTATCTGGCCAGCCATCCAAAACATGTCGAATAGTTTTTGACAAGATCATATCTTTTTTTGTTTCAGTTTGAATAGTTTTCCAGTCTAATTTATCAATTTTTGAGTTATTTACATGGTAGATGTTACTTACATTAGCACTTAGACAAATTGAATGTAATTTTACATTTTCGGTACTTTGATTAATTAATGCACGTGATAAGAAATCAGCTGGGTTTGATGAGGTACTGATGTGCCTAATCTTATAATTAAATGCTGATAGAAAAATCGCATAATGTTGCAGCCTTTTTGCTGCCATTTTAGGAATACCCTTGGTGGGTCCAAATATTCTAACTAATGCTGCATTATCTGTTTCTAGCTCAAAATATCGACCATAAGTATAATTATAAAATTTGGTCACACCAAAGATAATTGCCATTGCTTCTTTATCTATCGTAGAATACTTTATTTCTACAGAGTTTAGTTTCTTACTTGCATATGCAATTGGTCTGACAGTACCATCATAATCTCTGTTCGACAATACAACACCCAACGATGTTTCTGACGCGTCACACGTTAAAATTAATGGTAAATTTGGGTCAAAATGCCTTAAATTGTTTACAGACGATAATTTCTGTTTGATTATCTCAAAAGCTTTATTACAATCTGGGGTCCATTCGAATTTATTTTTCTTAACAATATCATACAATGGTGCTAACGTAGTAGCCATGCCTTTTAGAAATCGATTGTAATAATTAATTTTTCCCAAGAAAGACCTCAACAATGTCATGCTAGTGGGGGCTTTTGTTCTCAACAATGGTTCAACATTTGATTTAATAACGCTTATGTCATTTTTAGTAACTCTAAAACCAAACACATCAATACTTTTTTTGAAAAACTTGCACTTTTGGAGTTTTAATTTAAACTGACATTCTTGTAGTTTAGATAGGACCTTACATAAGGTATTTAGCATATCATTTACACTATATCCTGCTATATATATATTGTCTATGAACACAGCGGTATTCGGTATGTTAGCAAGTTTTTTACACATCAGCCGCTGGAAAGAACCTGGTCCTGTACTAACTCCATATGGTAAGTATAGATATTTATATGTACCTTCTTCAGTTACAATTGTAGTAAGTTCCTGAGACTCGGAACTTAGAGGTGCCTGTAAGTAAGCCTCTTTAAGGTCAAGCTCGCAGAAGTATTCTCCATTCTTAAGTGTGTTAAAAATTTCATCAATATGGGGTAATGGAAAATGGTCAACTTCCAAATGAGGATTCAAGGTAACCTTGTAATCACCACACAGCCTTACTGATCCATCTGTTTTCAATACAGGGACCACCGGAGTACCCCACTGACTGTATGTCACAGGTGTTATTCTACCATTTTGTAGCAAACGAGCAATTTCAAGTTTTACCTTGTCCTTTAATGCAAATGGTACACGTCGTGGTGGTAGGCACTTCGGCCTTGCATCCGGTTTTAACTGTAATGTAATAGCTTCACCTTTGAAGTTACCCCACCCTGGGCTGAATACTTCTGCGAACTTCTGTTTGATTAGATTTTCTGCTTCTGAAACAGTTTTATTTTCACATGAGTAAGTATTTGAATGCTTAGTCATTGTGTTAGTTTCCATAAATTTTGGAGGCCACAGATCAAATGTTTTTAACCAATCTCGACCTATTATTCGTGGAACATTATCCTGAGCTACAAATACATTTAAATTTCTCACCATTTTGTTATATTTGACTGTTAGATTTTTCAGTAAACCAACTGGTTTTGAGATGGTTTGGTCAAAATTTTTAAATCTTACATTGGTATTCTCAATAACTAACTGGTTGAACAAACTGACCTTGTCTTTCAACGGAATTACTGTCACCTCAGAACCAGTGTCCAACAGGAAATCTAAATATACTCCTGCAACATTTAAAGCTATATAATGCGGAGGTACCTTACTTACATTTACAGAGTACATCTCATACTCATTGAATAACTGCCCAACAGAAGCTTCAATGTCATCATCTACATCTGGCTTGTTTTCATGATCACTTCTCTCGATTGAATATACTCTCCGTGGGTTCTTTGAACAAACTTTGAAAAGGTGTCCTTGTTGCCCGCACTCAGAACAGTACTTTTTGATCAATCTGCATTCAGATTTAATGTGGCCATTGTTGCCACAACAAAAACACCTGACCTCCTTCTCTTTAAATTGTTGATTTTTCTTTGTTTTCGATTGATTCTGCTTCGGTTTTTTTTTATAAAAAAACATTTCGGATACTTCTGTTTCCTTTTTGCTAGTAGTATGCACTAAGGCGGTTTCCACTGTCCGTGCCAGCATCACTGTTTGTTCCAACGTAAGGTCAGCATTACTTTTCAATAATTCAAACTTTATCAGCCTTGAATGCACTCCGTCAATAAACTTTTCTCTTATCTGGTCATTCATATCTTTGAAGCCGCATACTCCTGCTAGTTTTTTTAATGCCAATAAATATTCTTCAACACTTTCAGTTGGCAGTTGATTCCGACTGCGAAATGTAGCTCGATCTAACACTGACGACTGTTTCTTTGTGTATTTTTTCTTAAGTGTTGTGCACAGTTCTGTAAATGTTAATTCAATTGGTTTCGAAGGCGCACACAAACAAGTCAAAGTCTCAAACACTTCTGGTGTGATCTTGGTCAGCAACAACGGTACTTTTTTTGTTTCTGGAACTTCATTTAATGTAATTATACATTGTAGTTGTTGTTCAAAAGATTCCCAACACTCGCCATTAAATGATTTCAGATCATAATTTGACATGATTGCCTTTGTTTGTGGAGAAGGGATGGTGGCCTTTATTTTCAATTTTTCTTTCCAGTAGTTACTTAGTAGTTTTCGTAGTTCATCAACTGTTTCGTTTTTGGTGTCAATTCCGTGCTCTGCTAATTGTTCTTCCAATTGAGACTTATTTAATTTATAAATCCAAGTAGTCATTTATTTTCTTCGATCGAACTTTGTAAACAGACGTGACATTAGTCAACAGTGAACAAAGATGGTGGACTCTGGAATCGTCTGCTCGCAAGACGCAACCGCAAGTCAATTGGAGCCAACTTCACAGCGAAGCGTGCCGCTGGTTTTTTTGTTTTTGATGATAACTGTTTTGTTTCACTTTAATTTTGCGATAACTTTATATATTTTTAAAACGGGTTCTTTAATGCTCGTCGCCAAACTATTGTATACTGATATAAACACTTTTATTAATTAAAATCGTATTTATTTCACAAGAGAATTTTACACACCGTTTACAATATGGCTGATTGGGTGCGAGAGAGCGAGACAGCAAATGAAAGGATAATAGACAACAAGACATAGACAAACTGTTACGTTCCGATATCACAGAGATGTTGTCGACCCTCGACGTGAATCCGTGGGGGCGCCCTTATCGTGCGGTCCGAGGGAAACTTCGTGCCTGGGCGCCCCCACTCACTGAGAGTCTGCAGCCTCAGCTGCTGGAGGAAGTGGTCGCAACGCTCTTCCCTGCTAGAGAAGAGCATGTACCGCCGCCGATGGCTTTGCCCACAGCCACAGAGCCAACGGATGAGGAGGACGTCAGCGTCCCCGAGGTGACAGAAGCAGAGATGAGGGCGGCAATAACGCGGCTTCGGGCCAAAACCGTTGCCCCGGGACCCGACGGAGTTCCTGGCGTCGCGCTTGCCCTCGCTCTAAAAGAGCTAGAGCCCCAGCTGAGAGGACTCTACTCAGCGTGTTTTGAGCAGGGCCAATTTCCTAGTGAGTGGAAAAAGGGTCGTCTGGTCCTGCTCAAGAAGGCGGGGCGCCCAGCGGATTCGCCATCCGCATACCGGCCCATAGTGCTGCTGGACGAGGTGGGTAAGCTTTTCGAGCGGATTATTGCTGCCCGCCTCGCTGGCCACTTGTACAGAGAGGGGCCGGATCTGGACGATAGCCAGTTCGGCTTTCGGCATGGGCGCTCCACTGTGGACGCCATAATGCGGGTAAGAGTCCTGGCGGAGGAAGCGGTGTCCCGGGGCGGGGTGATGTTGGCGGTGTCCTTGGACATCTCCAACGCTTTCAACACCCTGCCCTGGAGCTGCATTCGGGAGGCGCTGTGTTATCACAGGGTGCCCCCGTACCTCCGCCGCATCGTTGGGGCTTATTTGGCGGAAAGGTGTGTCACCTACAGGGGACGCGACGGTGGAGGCCAGCGCGACATGTCGTGCGGTGTTCCGCAGGGTTCGGTCGTCGGCCCACCCCTGTGGAACATCGGCTACGACTGGGTGCTGAGAGGCGAGCTCCAACCGGGCGTAGCCCTGGTGTGTTACGCAGACGACACACTGATCACGGCCCGGGGGAGTTCATACAGGGAGGCAGCGTTGCTGGCCACGGCTGCGGTCTCACAGATTGTGGGCCGCATACGGCGCCTGGGCCTGGAGGTGGCCCTCAACAAGTCGGAGGCCGTGATCTTTCACGGCCCCCGGCGGGCGCCGCCGCCGGGATCACATATTGTGGTCGGGGGCACTCCGATTGCTGTCGAGTCTACCATGAAATATCTGGGATTGGTGCTCGACAGCCGTTGGAGCTTCGGCCCCCACTTCCAGCGGCTGGCGCCCAAGTTGATGGGCGCGGCGGGCGCGCTCGCAACGCTGCTTCCCAATCTGGGGGGCCCGAGCACCGCCTGTAGGAGATTGTACCTGGGGGTCTTGCGATCCATGGCCCTGTACGGGGCCCCGGTGTGGGCCTCTGACCTGACGGCCGGCAGCATCGCGATCCTGCGAAAGCCGCAGAGGGCGATGGCCGTTAGGTCTGTCAGGGGCTATCGCACAGTCTCCTACGAGGCGGCTTGTGCACTGGCCGGGTCGCCACCCTGGGACCTAGAGGCGAGAGTCCTCGCGTCACTGTACCGGTGGCGCGAGGAGGTGCGGACGCGGGGCGGTGGGCCGATACAGCGAGAGATTGATCTGCGTCGGTCTCAGCTCCGCGAGGTCATGGTGGCGGAGTGGCGGGAGAGGCTTTTGCGCCCTACCGCCGGCCTCGCTACCATCGAGGCGATCCGACCAGTGCTCGAGGAATGGCTCGAGAGAAGGCACGGCTCCCTGTCGTTTCGGGCGACGCAGGTGTTCTCAGGGCACGGTTGCTTCGGGAAATACCTGTGTCGCATAAACAGGGAGCCGGACGCCCGGTGTCATCACTGCGTCCATTGTCTGGACGACACGGCGCGGCATACGCTGGCAGAGTGTGTCGCATGGGAGGAGCCGCGCCGTGCCCTCGTGACAGAAGTGGGAGCCGATCTCTCGCTGCCGGCCGTCGCTCGCGCGATGGTCGGGAGCGCAGAATCGTGGGATGCGGTGATCTCCTTCTGTGAAACGGTCATCTCACAGAAGGAGGCTGCGGAGAGGTTGAGGGAGGTCGAGACCGCTCTCCCCACCCGCAGCAGACGTGTCGGGCGTCGGAGGAGGGCGGACAACGCCCTCTTCCGGCCCCCCTAAACGGGTCCAGAGGGACGGTGGACTTGGGGACGTCCGCCGCCCCGCCGAATAACTGGACCCGAGGCGGTGGCGCGTAGTGTTCCGCGCGCGCCCCTATTGGCGTTGCGGGGGGAGTACACCTCACTCCCCCCGCAAACATGAGGTGGCCCGCAGAGGCGGGCCAGCACTAGCCGGGGATCGTGGAAGGCGCACTAGTTCCCATGATCTCCGGTGCAAGTGTGGGAAGGGAACACCGGGGTGGTTTTTAGTCGGTTAGAGTCCGACAGACCCCTCCGCCCGCCCCAGGGTGGAGGACATCCGTGTGGATTTTCCACCCCGGCAACAAAAAAAAAAAAAAAAAAAAAAAGGTTAGGTTAGGTTGGGTTAGGTTAGGTTTTTTTTTTTTTTTTTTTTTTTTTTTTTTTTTTTTGTTTTGGCAGGAGTGGGAAATCCCCGCGGACACCTCGACTATCCCACAGGAATTTCTCCTGTGAGACAGTCGAGGTAGTGCCGGACTCGAACCGGCTAAAACCACACTCCTGCCCCGCCAGTGTCCCTCTGACATTGTCAAAGCCCTTTGTTGCGAGTTTTTTGGCTTGTTTTGCGACTTATTATAGGAGGCCGAGGAGACCATGCACTTTGCGTTTAAATGTCTGTCTAATAATCTTTATTTTAAAACTGTGTTCATTTTTAGATTTTAATGTTCTGCTAATTTTTATTACAATTTTCCAAAAACTTTTATTTACACTGTATTAACTAGCTTAAATATTATACTATAAATTATTCTAATTACACACACATTTTATTTTCTACTTTTCTGCAATTGTAATTTTATCTGATCTGGGTCCTTAATTTGTTTTTACTAAGACTATTCTATTATATGCCCTTTCTGTGACTGCTTTCTTTTACTCTAAAGTTTGTTTTAATATTCGTCGTTTTAGTTGCGACTTATGATATACGGACTATATACTCAATATATAGTTTTTTATATCATTTTTAATTAGTTTTTTCTGACATAAGTCGACAGATTTTTTTGCAACCGTGACACAGCTTGACGTACCACTAAGATTGACTGATGGTACAGTTTAACTCCAGTCACTTTCGCATGAAAGTGACTCCAGTTTCCGTTCCCCATAAAGCCAAACCCAGTGGTTCGCTCTATGCGTCCGCATTCCGGTTGTGTCGACTTAACAAACCTTGTGTACGTGGAAGTGGGCGCTCCGACAACCTTAGCAATACGCTATTGTTGCTCGTGCGAATGCGTCCCACTTCTTGCGCACCGGGCAATCATTGCTGAATGCATTGTGCCGGTGCTCCCCCAGCTTGGCTCTGGTGCAGTTCACGCACGCCGCTGCTTCGCCAATCTGCTTGTCTGGGCAGTCCGCCCTGAGGTGCAGTCCACCGCAGTGGCTGCACAGATCGGCTGGCTCCGTGCACAGACGTTTTCCGTGCCCGTATGCCAAGCAACGGGTGCACTGCACCAGAGGCGTCTGATCTTCGACGCGTACTCTCTGGAGGTCAATCCGAAGCTTGCCCCCTTCGAGTGCCCTCTTCCAGATTGCTGGGGTAACACTCAGCACAATGCTATTCGTATGCGGGTTTCGACACTTTTTCCTGAATTTGACAGACATTTTGAGTTCCTCGTCCCCGAGGCCGTAAAAGACCTCCCGGTTCTGGTTCTTAAGGGCTCTCAACACTTCCTCATCACTGTGTACTGACAGCACGTCCCTAAGAACCAGAAGCGGGTCCCGATTCTTCACCGCCTCGACGACGAGGTTCTCTCCGGCCGATTCAAGTCGCTTTTTCAATTTTTCTCTCTCCTCCTTCGATTCGCACCCCATAATTACCTTTTGGTCCTTGGCCTTTCGGACCCTCTCTACTCGCACCCAGCCCTCCTTCGCATCCACTGCTTTCCGCACTCTCTCGAGGACTTCGGCCCCCGTATCCCTCTCATGTGTGGAAGAGACCACCAGGGAGTGCAGCGTCGTTCGCTCCGGGGCCTGTGGCCCAGTGTGGGTTTTACTGACGGCCGCTACACCCGCATAAGTGGTCTCCCCCACACTTTCCCTGCTTGCCAGACTGTCTCGGAGCTTTTCCACCTTCTCGGTGTTCTCCTTTATAATCGAGATATGCTCCTTGAGGGTGGTAATGAGCTCAGTCTGACTCGCGAGACTCTCGGGAATGGACTGGGGACAGAAGTCAGCAGTGGGTGCGGGTCTCGGCGCAGCAACAGGTGCGGCAGAGGTCTTGTCGCGCTCGGACTCCTTGACCAGCTCATAAAGCCTGTTTATGGCTTCGAGTACCGCAGTCTTGATCTCAGCCTTGAGGTTGCGAGAGTTGCCCAAGTTCAGCTTTGCCTTGTTTAGGCAAGCTCTCGCCTCCTCAGTGCGACTGCGGTGCTTCGCCTCAGGCTTATTGAGCGGTCTTGAGGCATCAATAGCGACTCGGCGCGTCCCCGAAGTGGCTGGGCCACCCCGTGACGCAGAAGGAGTGTCTTCTCCGAAGGAGATTCTCCTCCTTGCGCCAGCAGAGAAAGGGTCCGCCTTCTCCGCCGATCGCGGCGAGCCACTAGAGCCTTGGGCCCTCACGGTGCTAGATGGGGTGCAAAACATGTTATAAATTTGGGAGCAGGTACTGCTAGAACAGACCCCTGTAAAGAGGAGGGCGGAACCGCAATATCTGCTCGGGGGAAGGAGTTCAGAGGAACACTGGTACTTATGTGACCCTGTAAAGGGGGGAACACAATAAGTAAATAATTAATAAAATCAAATGAAATATACAAAAAATAATATAATTATAGTCGCTCTATCAAGTACGACTGTCACAATAAATAACAAAATAGTATAAAAAATAAGTATCTAAAATGTAAAAATGTCGTAAAACAAATTATTTATACGTGGTCAGTATGGTTAAAACGAGCAGTCCCTACAAAAACACTATTTTTGGGCCTAAAATATAACAACAAAGCCAAATATGCGAAAATAAATTGTGCCGAAAACCCCACGTCTACCTTCCTATAACCCAGAGGGCGGGTGGGTGGGCAAAATTTATTCGAGCTAGGGGCGCGGGCGAGGGGTCCAGAGACGCGTCTCCGCGCGGGCTAGCTATATAAAGAATAAAACTTATTAGGTGCCGACCAAAAATTTTAAGTTTCGGTCAAAAAACCCGTTTTTGAACCGAAAAATTTTGAATTTCTCCCCAAAACCTGGAAACTGGGGCGCGGAACGCGGACCAGAATTCAGGGATGAAGGGTGAGGACTATTGCAACTGTAAACTAACGTTATTTTTGTAAAAGAATTTGGAAAAACAATTAATTTTGACGATTTACTTTGAAAATTCGAAAAATTCCCGAGTGTTAGTAGGGATAAAGTCCCGACGCGCGTGTAAGCGCGTGCGATATGGTCAAAACGTAGGCGGAGGCCTAGTTTGGTCTAAAAACACTGAAAACCGCTTCAAAATCGCGCGTCTGGAAGCGAAGATATCTACGTTTGTGTTTTTTACTCGCTCCTATAGGTAGATTTTGGGTACTAACAGAGATGTATGGGAAAACTATTTTTTAGAAAAAATACAAGTTCTATTCGGGCTAGGGGCGCGGGCGAGGGGTCCAGAGACGCGTCTCCGCGCGGGCTAGCTATATAGAGAATAAAACTTATTAGGTGCCGACCAAAAATTTTAAGTTTCGGTCAAAAAACCCGTTTTTGAACCGAAAAATTTTGAATTTCTCCCCAAAACCTGGAAACTGGGGCGCGGAACGCGGACCAGAATTCAGGGATGAAGGGTGAGGACTATTGCAACTATAAACTAACGTTATTTTTGTAAAAGAATTTGGAAAAACAATTAATTTTGACGATTTACTTTGAAAATTCGAAAAATTCCCGAGTGTTAGTAGGGATAAAGTCCCGACGCGCGTGTAAGCGCGTGCGATATGGTCAAAACGTAGGCGGAGGCCTAGTTTGGTCTAAAAACACTGAAAACCGCTTCAAAATCGCGCGTCTGGAAGCGAAGATATCTACGTTTGTGTTTTTTACTCGCTCCTATAGGTAGATTTTGGGTACTAACAGAGATGTATGGGAAAACTATTTTTTAGAAAAAATACAAGTTCTATTCGGGCTAGGGGCGCGGGCGAGGGGTCCAGAGACGCGTCTCCGCGCGGGCTAGCTATATAGAGAATAAAACTTATTAGGTGCCGACCAAAAATTTTAAGTTTCGGTCAAAAAACCCGTTTTTGAACCGAAAAATTTTGAATTTCTCCCCAAAACCTGGAAACTGGGGCGCGGAACGCGGACCAGAATTCAGGGATGAAGGGTGAGGACTATTGCAACTGTAAACTAACGTTATTTTTGTAAAAGAATTTGGAAAAAACAATTAATTTTGACGATTTACTTTGAAAATTCGAAAAATTCCCGAGTGTTAGTAGGGATAAAGTCCCGACGCGCGTGTAAGCGCGTGCGATATGGTCAAAACGTAGGCGGAGGCCTAGTTTGGTCTAAAAACACTGAAAACCGCTTCAAAATCGCGCGTCTGGAAGCGAAGATATCTACGTTTGTGTTTTTTACTCGCTCCTATAGGTAGATTTTGGGTACTAACAGAGATGTATGGGAAAACTATTTTTTAGAAAAAATACAAGTTCTATTCGGGCTAGGGGCGCGGGCGAGGGGTCCAGAGACGCGTCTCCGCGCGGGCTAGCTATATAGAGAATAAAACTTATTAGGTGCCGACCAAAAATTTTAAGTTTCGGTCAAAAAACCCGTTTTTGAACCGAAAAATTTTGAATTTCTCCCCAAAACCTGGAAACTGGGGCGCGGAACGCGGACCAGAATTCAGGGATGAAGGGTGAGGACTATTGCAACTTGTAAACTAACGTTATTTTTGTAAAAGAATTTGGAAAAACAATTAATTTTGACGATTTACTTTGAAAATTCGAAAAATTCCCGAGTGTTAGTAGGGATAAAGTCCCGACGCGCGTGTAAGCGCGTGCGATATGGTCAAAACGTAGGCGGAGGCCTAGTTTGGTCTAAAAACACTGAAAACCGCTTCAAAATCGCGCGTCTGGAAGCGAAGATATCTACGTTTGTGTTTTTTACTCGCTCCTATAGGTAGATTTTGGGTACTAACAGAGATGTATGGGAAAACTATTTTTTAGAAAAAATACAAGTTCTATTCGGGCTAGGGGCGCGGGCGAGGGGTCCAGAGACGCGTCTCCGCGCGGGCTAGCTATATAGAGAATAAAACTTATTAGGTGCCGACCAAAATTTTAAGTTTCGGTCAAAAAACCCGTTTTTGAACCGAAAAATTTTGAATTTCTCCCCAAAACCTGGAACTGGGGCGCGGAACGCGGACCAGAATTCAGGGATGAAGGGTGAGGACTATTGCAACTGTAAACTAACGTTATTTTTGTAAAAGAATTTGGAAAAACAATTAATTTTGACGATTTACTTTGAAATTCGAAAAATTCCCGAGTGTTAGTAGGGATAAAGTCCCGACGCGCGTGTAAGCGCGTGCGATATGGTCAAAACGTAGGCGGAGGCCTAGTTTGGTCTAAAAACACTGAAAACCGCTTCAAAATCGCGCGTCTGGAAGCGAAGATATCTACGTTTGTGTTTTTTACTCGCTCCTATAGGTAGATTTTGGGTACTAACAGAGATGTATGGGAAAACTATTTTTTAGAAAAAATACAAGTTCTATTCGGGCTAGGGGCGCGGGCGAGGGGTCCAGAGACGCGTCTCCGCGCGGGCTAGCTATATAGAGAATAAAACTTATTAGGTGCCGACCAAAAATTTTAAGTTTCGGTCAAAAAACCCGTTTTTGAACCGAAAATTTTGAATTTCTCCCCAAAACCTGGAAACTGGGGCGCGGAACGCGGACCAGAATTCAGGGATGAAGGGTGAGGACTATTGCAACTGTAAACTAACGTTATTTTTGTAAAAGAATTTGGAAAAACAATTAATTTTGACGATTTACTTTGAAAATTCGAAAAATTCCCGAGTGTTAGTAGGGATAAAGTCCCGACGCGCGTGTAAGCGCGTGCGATATGGTCAAAACGTAGGCGGAGGCCTAGTTTGGTCTAAAAACACTGAAAACCGCTTCAAAATCGCGCGTCTGGAAGCGAAGATATCTACGTTTGTGTTTTTTACTCGCTCCTATAGGTAGATTTTGGGTACTAACAGAGATGTATGGGAAAACTATTTTTTAGAAAAAATACAAGTTCTATTCGGGCTAGGGGCGCGGGCGAGGGGTCCAGAGACGCGTCTCCGCGCGGGCTAGCTATATAGAGAATAAAACTTATTAGGTGCCGACCAAAAATTTTAAGTTTCGGTCAAAAAACCCGTTTTTGAACCGAAAAATTTGAATTTCTCCCAAAACCTGGAAACTGGGGCGCGGAACGCGGACCAGAATTCAGGGATGAAGGGTGAGGACTATTGCAACTGTAAACTAACGTTATTTTTGTAAAAGAATTTGGAAAAACAATTAATTTTGACGATTTACTTTGAAAATTCGAAAAATTCCCGAGTGTTAGTAGGGATAAAGTCCCGACGCGCGTGTAAGCGCGTGCGATATGGTCAAAACGTAGGCGGAGGCCTAGTTTGGTCTAAAAACACTGAAAACCGCTTCAAAATCGCGCGTCTGGAAGCGAAGATATCTACGTTTGTGTTTTTTACTCGCTCCTATAGGTAGATTTTGGGTACTAACAGAGATGTATGGGAAAACTATTTTTTAGAAAAAATACAAGTTCTATTCGGGCTAGGGGCGCGGGCGAGGGGTCCAGAGGACGCGTCTCCGCGCGGGCTAGCTATATAGAGAATAAAACTTATTAGGTGCCGACCAAAAATTTTAAGTTTCGGTCAAAAAAAACCCGTTTTTGAACCGAAAAATTTTGAATTTCTCCCCAAAACCTGGAAACTGGGGCGCGGAACGCGGACCAGAATTCAGGGATGAAGGGTGAGGACTATTGCAACTGTAAACTAACGTTATTTTTGTAAAAGGAATTTGGAAAAACAATTAATTTTGACGATTTACTTTGAAAATTCGAAAAATTCCCGAGTGTTAGTAGGGATAAAGTCCCGACGCGCGTGTAAGCGCGTGCGATATGGTCAAAACGTAGGCGGAGGCCTAGTTTGGTCTAAAAACACTGAAAACCGCTTCAAAATCGCGCGTCTGGAAGCGAAGATATCTACGTTTGTGTTTTTTACTCGCTCCTATAGGTAGATTTTGGGTACTAACAGAGATGTATGGGAAAACTATTTTTTAGAAAAAATACAAGTTCTATTCGGGCTAGGGGCGCGGGCGAGGGGTCCAGAGACGCGTCTCCGCGCGGGCTAGCTATATAGAGAATAAAACTTATTAGGTGCCGACCAAAAATTTTAAGTTTCGGTCAAAAAACCCGTTTTTGAACCGAAAAATTTTGAATTTCTCCCCAAAACCTGGAAACTGGGGCGCGGAACGCGGACCAGAATTCAGGGATGAAGGGTGAGGACTATTGCAACTGTAAACTAACGTTATTTTTGTAAAAGAATTTGGAAAAACAATTAATTTGACGATTTACTTTGAAAATTCGAAAAATTCCCGAGTGTTAGTAGGGATAAAGTCCCGACGCGCGTGTAAGCGCGTGCGATATGGTCAAAACGTAGGCGGAGGCCTAGTTTGGTCTAAAAACACTGAAAACCGCTTCAAAATCGCGCGTCTGGAAGCGAAGATATCTACGTTTGTGTTTTTTACTCGCTCCTATAGGTAGATTTTGGGTACTAACAGAGATGTATGGGAAAACTATTTTTTAGAAAAAATACAAGTTCTATTCGGGCTAGGGGCGCGGGCGAGGGGTCCAGAGACGCGTCTCCGCGCGGGCTAGCTATATAGAGAATAAAACTTATTAGGTGCCGACCAAAAATTTTAAGTTTCGGTTCAAAAACCCGTTTTTGAACCGAAAAATTTTGAATTTCTCCCCAAAACCTGGAAACTGGGGCGCGGAACGCGGACCAGAATTCAGGGATGAAGGGTGAGGACTATTGCAACTGTAAACTAACGTTATTTTTGTAAAAGAATTTGGAAAAACAATTAATTTTGACGATTTACTTTGAAAATTCGAAAAATTCCCGAGTGTTAGTAGGGATAAAGTCCCGACGCGCGTGTAAGCGCGTGCGATATGGTCAAAACGTAGGCGGAGGCCTAGTTTGGTCTAAAAACACTGAAAACCGCTTCAAAATCGCGCGTCTGGAAGCGAAGATATCTACGTTTGTGTTTTTTACTCGCTCCTATAGGTAGATTTTGGGTACTAACAGAGATGTATGGGAAAACTATTTTTTAGAAAAAATACAAGTTCTATTCGGGCTAGGGGCGCGGGCGAGGGGTCCAGAGACGCGTCTCCGCGCGGGCTAGCTATATAGAGAATAAAACTTATTAGGTGCCGACCAAAAATTTTAAGTTTCGGTCAAAAAACCCGTTTTTTGAACCGAAAAATTTTGAATTTCTCCCCAAAACCTGGAAACTGGGGCGCGGAACGCGGACCAGAATTCAGGGATGAAGGGTGAGGACTATTGCAACTATAAACTAACGTTATTTTTGTAAAAGAATTTGGAAAAAACAATTAATTTTGACGATTTACTTTGAAAATTCGAAAAATTCCCGAGTGTTAGTAGGGATAAAGTCCCGACGCGCGTGTAAGCGCGTGCGATATGGTCAAAACGTAGGCGGAGGCCTAGTTTGGTCTAAAAACACTGAAAACCGCTTCAAAATCGCGCGTCTGGAAGCGAAGATATCTACGTTTGTGTTTTTTACTCGCTCCTATAGGTAGATTTTGGGTACTAACAGAGATGTATGGGAAAACTATTTTTTAGAAAAAATACAAGTTCTATTCGGGCTAGGGGCGCGGGCGAGGGGTCCAGAGACGCGTCTCCGCGCGGGCTAGCTATATAGAGAATAAAACTTATTAGGTGCCGACCAAAAATTTTAAGTTTCGGTCAAAAAACCCGTTTTTGAACCGAAAAATTTGAATTTCTCCCCAAAACCTGGAAACTGGGGCGCGGAACGCGGACCAGAATTCAGGGATGAAGGGTGAGGACTATTGCAACTGTAAACTAACGTTATTTTTGTAAAAGAATTTGGAAAAACAATTAATTTTGACGATTTACTTTGAAAATTCGAAAATTCCCGAGTGTTAGTAGGGATAAAGTCCCGACGCGCGTGTAAGCGCGTGCGATATGGTCAAAACGTAGGCGGAGGCCTAGTTTGGTCTAAAAACACTGAAAACCGCTTCAAAATCGCGCGTCTGGAAGCGAAGATATCTACGTTTGTGTTTTTTACTCGCTCCTATAGGTAGATTTTGGGTACTAACAGAGATGTATGGGAAAAACTATTTTTTAGAAAAAATACAAGTTCTATTCGGGCTAGGGGCGCGGGCGAGGGGTCCAGAGACGCGTCTCCGCGCGGGCTAGCTATATAGAGAATAAAACTTATTAGGTGCCGACCAAAAATTTTAAGTTTCGGTCAAAAAACCCGTTTTGAACCGAAAAATTTTGAATTTCTCCCAAAACCTGGAAACTGGGGCGCGGAACGCGGACCAGAATTCAGGGATGAAGGGTGAGGACTATTGCAACTGTAAACTAACGTTATTTTTGTAAAAGAATTTGGAAAAAACAATTAATTTTGACGATTTACTTTGAAAATTCGAAAAATTCCCGAGTGTTAGTAGGGATAAAGTCCCGACGCGCGTGTAAGCGCGTGCGATATGGTCAAAACGTAGGCGGAGGCCTAGTTTGGTCTAAAAACACTGAAAACCGCTTCAAAATCGCGCGTCTGGAAGCGAAGATATCTACGTTTGTGTTTTTTACTCGCTCCTATAGGTAGATTTTGGGTACTAACAGAGATGTATGGGAAAACTATTTTTTAGAAAAAATACAAGTTCTATTCGGGCTAGGGCGCGGGCGAGGGGTCCAGAGACGCGTCTCCGCGCGGGCTAGCTATATAGAGAATAAAACTTATTAGGTGCCGACCAAAAATTTTAAGTTTCGGTCAAAAAACCCGTTTTTGAACCGAAAAATTTTGAATTTCTCCCCAAAACCTGGAAACTGGGGCGCGGAACGCGGACCAGAATTCAGGGATGAAGGGTGAGGACTATTGCAACTGTAAACTAACGTTATTTTTGTAAAAGAATTTGGAAAAACAATTAATTTTGACGATTTACTTTGAAAATTCGAAAAATTCCCGAGTGTTAGTAGGGATAAAGTCCCGACGCGCGTGTAAGCGCGTGCGATATGGTCAAAACGTAGGCGGAGGCCTAGTTTGGTCTAAAAACACTGAAAACCGCTTCAAAATCGCGCGTCTGGAAGCGAAGATATCTACGTTTGTGTTTTTTACTCGCTCCTATAGGTAGATTTTGGGTACTAACAGAGATGTATGGGAAAACTATTTTTTAGAAAAAATACAAGTTCTATTCGGGCTAGGGGCGCGGGCGAGGGGTCCAGAGACGCGTCTCCGCGCGGGCTAGCTATATAGAGAATAAACTTATTAGGTGCCGACCAAAATTTTAAGTTTCGGTCAAAAAACCCGTTTTTGAACCGAAAAATTTTGAATTTCTCCCCAAAACCTGGAACTGGGGCGCGGAACGCGGACCAGAATTCAGGGATGAAGGGTGAGGACTATTGCAACTATAAACTAACGTTATTTTTGTAAAAGAATTTGGAAAAACAATTAATTTTGACGATTTACTTTGAAAATTCGAAAAATTCCCGAGTGTTAGTAGGGATAAAGTCCCGACGCGCGTGTAAGCGCGTGCGATATGGTCAAAACGTAGGCGGAGGCCTAGTTTGGTCTAAAAACACTGAAAACCGCTTCAAAATCGCGCGTCTGGAAGCGAAGATATCTACGTTTGTGTTTTTTACTCGCTCCTATAGGTAGATTTTGGGTACTAACAGAGATGTATGGGAAAACTATTTTTTAGAAAAAATACAAGTTCTATTCGGGCTAGGGGCGCGGGCGAGGGGTCCAGAGACGCGTCTCCGCGCGGGCTAGCTATATAGAGAATAAAACTTATTAGGTGCCGACCAAAAATTTTAAGTTTCGGTCAAAAAACCCGTTTTTGAACCGAAAAATTTTGAATTTCTCCCCAAAACCTGGAAACTGGGGCGCGGAACGCGGACCAGAATTCAGGGATGAAGGGTGAGGACTATTGCAACTATAAACTAACGTTATTTTTGTAAAAGAATTTGGAAAAACAATTAATTTTGACGATTTACTTTGAAAATTCGAAAATTTCCCGAGTGTTAGTAGGGATAAAGTCCCGACGCGCGTGTAAGCGCGTGCGATATGGTCAAAACGTAGGCGGAGGCCTAGTTTGGTCTAAAAACACTGAAAACCGCTTCAAAATCGCGCGTCTGGAAGCGAAGATATCTACGTTTGTGTTTTTTACTCGCTCCTATAGGTAGATTTTGGGTACTAACAGAGATGTATGGGAAAACTATTTTTTAGAAAAAATACAAGTTCTATTCGGGCTAGGGGCGCGGGCGAGGGGTCCAGAGACGCGTCTCCGCGCGGGCTAGCTATATAGAGAATAAAACTTATTAGGTGCCGACCAAAAATTTTAAGTTTCGGTCAAAAAACCCGTTTTTGAACCGAAAAATTTTGAATTTCTCCCCAAAACCTGGAAACTGGGGCGCGGAACGCGGACCAGAATTCAGGGATGAAGGGTGAGGACTATTGCAACTGTAAACTAACGTTATTTTTGTAAAAGAATTTGGAAAAACAATTAATTTGACGATTTACTTTGAAAATTCGAAAAATTCCCGAGTGTTAGTAGGGATAAAGTCCCGACGCGCGTGTAAGCGCGTGCGATATGGTCAAAACGTAGGCGGAGGCCTAGTTTGGTCTAAAAACACTGAAAACCGCTTCAAAATCGCGCGTCTGGAAGCGAAGATATCTACGTTTGTGTTTTTACTCGCTCCTATAGGTAGATTTTGGGTACTAACAGAGATGTATGGGAAAACTATTTTTTAGAAAAAATACAAGTTCTATTCGGGCTAGGGGCGCGGGCGAGGGGTCCAGAGACGCGTCTCCGCGCGGGCTAGCTATATAGAGAATAAAACTTATTAGGTGCCGACCAAAAATTTTAAGTTTCGGTCAAAAAACCCGTTTTTGAACCGAAAAATTTTGAATTTCTCCCCAAAACCTGGAAACTGGGGCGCGGAACGCGGACCAGAATTCAGGGATGAAGGGTGAGGACTATTGCAACTATAAACTAACGTTATTTTTGTAAAAGAATTTGGAAAAAACAATTAATTTTGACGATTTACTTTGAAAATTCGAAAAATTCCCGAGTGTTAGTAGGGATAAAGTCCCGACGCGCGTGTAAGCGCGTGCGATATGGTCAAAACGTAGGCGGAGGCCTAGTTTGGTCTAAAAACACTGAAAACCGCTTCAAAATCGCGCGTCTGGAAGCGAAGATATCTACGTTTGTGTTTTTTACTCGCTCCTATAGGTAGATTTTGGGTACTAACAGAGATGTATGGGAAAACTATTTTTTAGAAAAAATACAAGTTCTATTCGGGGCTAGGGGCGCGGGCGAGGGGTCCAGAGACGCGTCTCCGCGCGGGCTAGCTATATAGAGAATAAAACTTATTAGGTGCCGACCAAAAATTTTAAGTTTCGGTCAAAAAACCCGTTTTTGTTGACCGAAAAATTTTGAATTTCTCCCCAAAACCTGGAAACTGGGGCGCGGAACGCGGTCCAGAATTCAGGGATGAAGGGTGAGGACTATTGCAACTATAAACTAACGTTATTTTTGTAAAAGAATTTGGAAAAACAATTAATTTTGACGATTTACTTTGAAATTCGAAAAATTCCCGAGTGTTAGTAGGGATAAAGTCCCGACGCGCGTGTAAGCGCGGTGCGATATGGTCAAAACGTAGGCGGAGGCCTAGTTTGGTCTAAAAACACTGAAAACCGCTTCAAAATCGCGCGTCTGGAAGCGAAGATATCTACGTTTGTGTTTTTTACTCGCTCCTATAGGTAGATTTTGGGTACTAACAGAGATGTATGGGAAAACTATTTTTTAGAAAAAATACAAGTTCTATTCGGGCTAGGGGCGCGGGCGAGGGGTCCAGAGACGCGTCTCCGCGCGGGCTAGCTATATAGAGAATAAAACTTATTAGGT